>JAYDZE010008160.1:0-10569 GCA_034509125.1 Monilaria moniliformis
AATCTAGCTTATTTAATCAATCAACAAAATCTCTTTCCTTGATTATAGGAATGCTGAAAACGTGTATAATTAAAAAAAATTACTTAATTGCCCTTATTTTAATTAAAAATTGAATTTAATGATTTTTTAATTTTTTTAATATTACACGTGGCAAAATATCATCTATCTGATCATCAAAATCAACGGTTACAATTAGTTCTTAGTGCTAATGAAAGATATGAGTTCTCACTTGATTACTCCCATATATATATAATTACATATATAGAGACTATACATATATATTTTGAAAAAAATGTATGTTTCGTATATATAGATAATACTCCTAATATACATATGTACCTAAAACTATTTCTTGTTTCAAATATTTTGTTGGATTGTTATAAAATTTTCCTAAAATTTCAATTCTACCCTTCAAATTGATTTTAAATTCACATTTGTCTTGTTTTACACAGTAAGATATCTTATAAGAATAATAACTGGCAGAAAAAAGAAAACAATTTACGAGGAAAAAAACCCATGAAAGGTAAATAAAAAAAAATACGAAATCTCGTCAAAAGTGAAAAATTAATAATAATTCAACGAAATTATTAAAAGTAATTACGAAAATCCTCGTGAAAGTAAAAAAGTAATAATAATACAAAAATGATGAAAAATGAAAATCCTCGTGAAAAGTAGGTGTAAAATAATTATGCAAAAATTATTAAAAATTCTCGTGAAAATTAGAAATAATAATAACAATATCGAATTATAAGTAAAACAGTAATTACACGAAAATTATTAATAATAAATAAGAAAATCCTACTAAATAATAATAACAGTATCGAAATTATAAGTGAAATAATAATTATCCGAAAATTATTAGAAATAAATACGAAAATCCTAGCGAAAAGTAGGGGGAAAAACTATACGAAAATTTCAAATATCCTCGTGAAAAATAGATAAAACAGTAATAAAAATGTCAAAAATGCGGTGAACGTGGATCGAACACGTGACCTTCAGATCTTCAGTCTGACGCTCTCCCAACTGAGCTATCCCCGCATGTATTTTCCTAGGCAGAATATATATAATTGTTTAAGAAGTGCAACATTTGGTCGAGGAGTGATATCAATGCGTATAAGTAGATTTAGTTCAAATGACTGGAGTAAACTGATATATATTCTTTTGTAAAACGATTTATTATATATTAATGAATATATTGTTATAATTTGTGAAATTTTTAATAATTGAATACAATTATTTTGATAATTGATTTAATATATATAATATTAATTATATTGAAAAATTATTCAATCAATTATATTTTTAAAATAAATCATTCGAAAAAATTGACAATTTTCATAAGTAATTCTCTCCGATCTATAAACGGATCAAAATCAAATTCAAAAAAATATTATCTTTATCTTTTATTCTCTATATACTTCTAACACTACTTTTAAACATTTAGGTCCAAACTCTTTGTCTATGTACTCATCCATTACAAGCTAGGCATCCCAATTCTTCCCCCTAAGAAAATAAAAGACAGAGAAGGAGGGAGAGGGAGAGGGAGAGAGAGAGAGAGAGAGAGTCATTCACATGTTGTGTGCTGCTAGCTGATGTTAAAGCCACAGGAGTCTGGAGTCCGGACACGTTCATTTAGCAGCGTTGATTAGCGAAAATGAATAAATTAACATTTTAACTTTATATAGTATTTAATTTTTGTTTCGTTTAAAACTTTTAAATTACACATTTTGTTGTAATCTAAATATAGCCTTCATTTGGTTTTATATATGGGATTCTTAAACTTTGCGGTTTGTTAATTTTTTATAAGCTACAATTATTCTTCAATATATTGGACTCAATAATACGACAGTATATACAAAAGTTCAAGAATTTAATTGAGGCTATCAAAAATTTGAGGGCCCAGCAAATTGATGACCTAAGTAGGACATATACATATATATATATTGTGTGACATAATTAGTTTAATTGACAGTTCCAATTTCAGGGTTATTCCTAGCATATTGTTTTATAACTTAAATATATCAATCAAATTATAAATTAAACTTTGTCGTTGATATCTCTAGCTTCTTTTTTTTTTATTGATGGAATTATATCAATTTGTTGGAAATTTTATTGACAAAAAATTTGTTTGATCCGACTATAAATTAATTTATTATCACTGATATTTAGGTATAGAAAACTATGCCAACTAAATCTTTACATTATGACTTAGGCACATAGAGGGAGGGAGGGTCCTATGGAGTCTACATTCATAGATGAACGAAACAAGAGGACGGCCACTTTTTTTTTTTTTTTTGAAATAATGTGTAAATTATGTCATTTCATCTCTTTCTATCTCTCAATTACGTTGCAAGCACCGAAAGACGAAAGCGATGTATCCGGACTCCAACGGTAAGCGATAGAGGGAACGAATGTAATTGGTGCTACTCCAACGATATGATTCATCTTGTCGCCTACAAATACACGACAAAATTCAACCTCAAAGATAACAAAAACGTTGTGAAATTTATTCTACAAATATTCAAGCACTCATAACAAGAAATCTCTTAAATAACGAATTTCGAAGAAATGAAATTCTCCAAGTTATCAACAAATCCTTTGAGTGGAGTCTATAATATAAGTGTACTCAAGGATTTCAGCATACATTTTCTTAGAATCTAGGCAATTCTCTATAACCATTCTAAGCCTTTCAGAACAAGTTGATTACTGTTCCATTGTAACAGCTTGTTTCTTAAATTAGAAAAATCATTTCATCAAAACCTCTATAAAAGTTAGGATTTGTTGTAAGAAAAAGAAGGCAAGTAAGCGATAAAGTATTAGTAGCTAAAGTAAAATAGATGAAAGTTGAAGTGCAAGTAAGGTAAAGTTTTGCACTTAGCTAGCTTGCAGTCGTAAGCAAGTTCATCCAAAGTTAGCGGATTAGTCTAATTGGATTAGGCCGTGGGCATAGCAGCAGTTTACTCCGAACACATATAAATTTATGTGTGTTGTTTATCTTATCGCTTCTTACATTGCATGTTATTGAACTGTCATCACTTCAGCACACTTCACATCATTACGTAGAAACTCAATCAGTAGTCCTTTTATTGCTGATGTGCTTGACCTTATTAATTACCTAAGTCTTTAAAAAGGTTTTCAGTAAAGCAGGAAACGTAACCATCACATTGGCACAAGTTTGTTAACTAGCATTACTATGTATAAGACTTCTCTTGCTTAACTGTTGGCCAATACTGCTTCTTGTACTGATTAAAGTTACCCAGCACTCATTGCACACAGTAAGAAGTCAAGTTTTATCGAAAAAATTAATTTATTATTACTAGTGTATTTCTCTTGCCACAATGTTCTTTTCTCCAAATGTGCTAGCACAGCATTGTCATATTTTATGCTACATATTCTCAATGGCGGATTTAGAAAACGTTCATCGTGAGATCGACGTGCAGCTTTTTCACATCTTTTCATTTTTAATTTTACCTTCCACAATAATACTCGCATATCTTTCTTTGTTATACCACAAAATTTCCCTCGTAATATATATAGTTTTGTGGCGGTGCTGCCACCTGTGGGGTACAGCAATTCGAAAGACCGAATTTAATGGAATTTGTCGATACTCGTAAGCTGACGGTCCGCCCTTGCATATTCTAGTGTTTGTGCATGCACAATTAGCACTTCATTGTGTATAGATTTTGAAAAGTTACTATGCGACATAAGATGGTTTTCTTGGTGTATAACTTTCTCTGTAACTTATTACTTGATAATAATTGATTGTTTCCCTTGGACGCGGTCGAAAAGTCTTCTTTTGTTCATGTATGCTCATGTGAATGTTCTTTCATACGTTAATTAGTATATTTAATTTCATTTATATGACAAAAAGACTTTTAGTAGATGTTTGGTATGGTGAAATGAAGGA
Organism: Monilaria moniliformis; assembly: GCA_034509125.1. NCBI lineage: Eukaryota > Viridiplantae > Streptophyta > Magnoliopsida > Caryophyllales > Aizoaceae > Monilaria > Monilaria moniliformis. The sequence goes on from JAYDZE010008160.1 coordinate 3,908, forward strand.
GTGAATGGAATTGTAATTTCTACCTCTGTTCTATTCTTTCACTTGATATGAATATTTCTTAGGAATCGCCATTTCATTTAGAATTATCATTAATTCCTCAATCATAGTTTTAACCATTCAATTTCTATCTCCGTTCTATTCTCCATTTATTTTATTCTATTATACCAAACACTTTTTTAGATAATGTCAGTCGTAATGAGCTACAAAGTTGTAGAACTGAGGCACATGTTGCATAAAATTAAGAGTTGAAGTATGATTACAATATTAGATATAATATGAAACTCACCTATTTTCTTGACTTTATTTATGTACTTATGTTTTGTCCCTAGCTACTTATTTCAGTACAATAATTACACTTCAAAAAAAAAAAATCTAATGCCCTAAAAAAACTAATAAACCGGAGCGTAACAATGCTCTTTTCAAATATGATTTAAATATCTCATAAAAAAAAAACTGATTTAAATATAAAATATAAATATGAAATTTGGGATGACATCTTGTAATATCTAGTTTGGAGCATTTATTGTGTTTTATAGACATTCTAGATTGTTGTCAAATGATTCCTTGTTCTTTTAAAAAATATTGTCGACAAGTATGATTGTAGAAATGCATACAGTGGTAAATAATTTATATATTATGATGTATCACTATATACAAGATGTTATTAGTGCTATATATAAATATATTTGCAAGCGTATATATTATTAATAATTTATGTAGATTTACGTTTAACAGTATTATGCCATTTTCTATTTTAATGAATACAACACGTTTTTTATTTTCGCAAATCTCTCTTTCTCTTTTCTCCAATTCTACAATTTTGTCGGTCTATTACCCTCATTCTTACTCAAAATTTGGCCAAATTAGCATCCGAAAACCACCATGGCCTTCACCACCTGCCCCTTTTTTCATCTCATAGATTTTTCCGGCGAAATCGTCTCAACACTACTACCATTATTGTCTTTCTCATTTTCATTAGAAAACCAGCCGATGTGATTTGGGTTCTAAAAAATTTGAATTTACTTTATGCATATTTGTGATTAATATTCATTTTGCGCAATTATATCCAACAATATGTATATTTTTATTCAATCGTACTCATATGCTGTGTATAACATCTATCATAAAATACACTTATACACTTGTTATCACTAAAATCATGAGGTAAAAAATCAAGAGACTATTATTTCATTTAATCTTTGGGTACACTATGTGATACCACTTATCTTAATTGAAGTAGTTATGTCTCTTGTCCCAACTTATTTCCATGCATTAATTGCACTTGAAAGCAAAAATCTAATTCCTCAAAATAAATGTCTAATAAATCCGGAATGCAATACCTCAAAAAAAATAAAAATAAAAATAAATAAAAAAATAAAACCTGAACGCAAGAATGCATTTTGCTATTCTCATCCTTGGATTTTCTTATGCCGTCTTTTTTATTCCTGAACACTTCTTTTTTAGCAATATTCTTTACTTTTGACATCTGTCTCTCCAAAATGGACAAAAGAAAAGAGAGAGAGGGAGGGAGAGTGAGAAGGTGATACAGATGTAAAAAGGTCCCAAGAATGCAGCAGCCCCAACGTCTACACTTCTTTCTTTTAAAGGGAGGCCCATATTCTCACTAGAGTCTCGCCCCACATCAAACATGGTGTGAAATCATACACCAATCCGAAATTTCTTGAGTTGGTCTGAAGAAACAAAATCACAGGTATAATGGTGCTCATAACCGAAGAAATTATCCGACAGTTTGAAATCCTCATGGAAAAAGGTGGCCTTCATTGATGTTTTATAGCTTTCACCGTCGCATTGCTTCTTCTTTTTTTTTTCTTTTCATTTTTTGCCTTTTTTTGTCGTTGTGTTGATGTTAGCATTTGTTGTCTGCTAATGTATTTGATGTTTGTGTTTGCAGTTGATGAGCCATTGAAGACGACTTTCCAGGTTTGGCACTAACTGTTGCTGATCTGTTTTCAGTTTTGGGTGAATCTGATTGGGAAAAGATTGATTTTGATGATTCCATGTTTGATCTTTCTTTCTTCCTTAGATTTTCTTCTCTGTATTTGTGTTTTTTGGGGCTGTTATGATTTTTGGGCTTATGTTCTAATGTTTTTCGAGTCTTGTGCATAAATGATAGTATACTTCAAATTTCTCTCAATGTGAAGTCTAAATACTGATAGGATCTCAGACTTGTGTCATTCTTGGAAATGTGAGGAGTAATTTGGTGATAAAAACTAGGAAACTTTGCTGGGAAATCTGCAACCTATCTTCTGTTGTGATTTTCTTCTTGAGCTTGCTAATATGAGATTGTCTCCCTGATTTATATTGTTTTTGAACTGTAAGAATGAAAATTGGAACTTCTGATTTTCTTAGCTGTGATTTTTTCTGCATCTTGGCTTTAGCTCTTCACCTGGTTAGATTTATGTAAATGATTTGTGTCGTTTCTTTATGGAGTGTAGATAGAAAAAGAATGACTTCCTTGTTTTCTAGTCATTTTTTGGTTAAAGAGAAAACAATGGAGATTGCTTTTGGGGAGTTTCCACCAGTTAATAATGGCATATTAAGATGCAAAATAATAAAGGGAGAATAAATACCGGCGATGAACAAAAATCTGAAGCATGCAGTGGCTCATAACTGGTGATACGACTGATTGGGAGACTTCTTCTGTTTCAATTAACTAGCCTTTATGACGTTTGTTGTAATATGCAGAACATGAATTATGGGTATGAACGGGAGACGTTGGTGAGATTTCTCAAAGCAAGGGAAGGGAATGTTTCAAATGCACATAAAATGGTTTGTTTTTTCAGTGGATTCTATCCCTTTTAGAGTTGAGTAAATTTCTGTTTGGCTTTTGCTGCTTGAGGTCGTAACAACTATCGTGTATTTTTCAGCTTATGGAATGTCTATCCTGGAGGATACAAAATAAAATTGATGACATACTGGCGGTTAGTCTTTGGAAATGCTACTTAATATATAGTACGATGTTGTTTATCAAATTCAATGTACCAGCATTGCATTTCACCATTAATATTTGAAATTGGCACCGTTTTATAAAACCTGGAGAGAGAGAGAGAGAGAGAGAGAGAGAGATGGGCTAATTGGATTGATATATGGTCCGATTTTATATTATTGTTCTTTGTTCTGTAGCTGTGTAGCACATAATAACATGAAGTTATAATAAACTAAAATGGAAATCCAAGTTTGAATCGAAAGTTTTTAAATAACCGAGCATGCATTGCATCGATGGAGTACAATGTGATAGATGAGGCAAATAACAATAAATGCGTGATGAAAATGGAAGAGTGACATATGCAATCCAGGCTGAAGCATCCATGAGCCTTTTTGTGGTAATGTTACACCGGAATTAGAATTAAGCACCCGGTTTTTGTCAAAGCTATGAATAATAAGGTTATGATAGTCTGTTATGGACCATGGTGGATTTAGATCTTGGAAGCGGAAGGACATTTAAAGCTAGATTTATCTGGCTTCATCTATAAAAGAAAAAATAAATCTGATGTAACAGAAAAAACTAGATTCTTATCAGAAACAAAGTTTTAGAAGTTTCAGTTCTAATTTAACTAATTAATTATGCAGAAGCCAATAAATCCCATTGAGTTTTATAGAGGAATACGAGATTCTCAGCTTACCGGAATGTGTGGATACTCGAAAGAGGTAAGTGCCTAATTAAGAAATGACAACATTTTATTCTCCTTGGCAAAGCTCATTGTTGTTCAAAGACGATGTTACGAATTTCAAAATTGTGCAACTTAACTCAAACTTCACCTATCTAATTATACAGGGCCATCCTGTCATTGCTGTTGGGGTAGGGCGCAGCACATATGACAAGGCATCTGTAAGATATTCTTATTTCTGAACGTTCTTTACTTTAAAAGCTAGGAGTTGTTCATCTTTCCGAGCTTGTTCTTGTACTTATCCAGAAGTGTTAGACTGCACTTGACAAAAGTCATATGAAAAGTTGCATTTATTCTTCAATCCCTGTGCAAAACATTCTGTAAACTAGTACTTTGTAAGACAAGTTTTTTTCTTTCTCCTTTTCAGATTCATTATTATATCCAATCACACATCCAAATGAACGAGTACAGAGATCGTGTGATATTGGTGAGTTTAAGCACTTGAGAATATCTGTTAACATATATATTGATGAGTTTAAGCACTGTTAATTTACTCTGATTCGTGATATAGCCTTCTGCAACAAAGAAATTTGGCCGCTATATTGGCACATGCGTCAAGATTCTGGACATGACTGGTCTAAAGTTTTCTGCAATGAATCAGCTCAAGGTACGTTGAAAGTCTATTCGTATGGATTCTTGTTTTATTCCTGGTAAAGTGAGATGACTGACCAATCAGTGTTTGAAGTAGTAATTCTTTGTCTAATTCACGTGTTCCTATCATGAGTTCTGCTGCGGTTAATTTTGCTAGCTGTTAACTTGTTTAAAAATGCAGTTTAAGGTGAAAAATAATTTCATGCTTATATTTCTCGCCTTACCAAGAGAGAAAAGAGCAATATTTGCATAATAAAAGGCAAAATTCAAATTATGACAGGAATGTAATGAAGAGACATTACCATCAATGGCCTCTGAGTCCATAAGAGCTCTAACCCTTTATAGTTCATTCATAATAGCACGAAGAACTTTACAGGATTCCTGGATTACACCTTTTGACTATAAGAGCGCACCATCCAATTTTCATCATGAATTTGTTGTCAAAGACATCTATATAGCACCAACACACCAGTCGATTATCTTGTGTTGGTGTGGAAAATAATCTCATTAACATGACACTAGTATCTATCTCAACTAATCCTTGGAACAAATTTATTACCATTGGATGCAGTTATTGTCGGCAATATCCACCATCGACGACCTGAACTACCCTGAGAAAACAGAAACTTATTACATAGTCAACACTCCCTATATATTCTCAGCATGTTGGAAGGTTTGTGATATGAACCTCCGGCTTGTTTCTGATTTGTATTTTACTTATTCAATGTAGAACAATTTATCTAAACCATCTTGCAGGTCGTGAAACCCCTTCTGCGGGAGAGGACAAGGAAAAAAGTGCAAGTTCTTTCGGGGTGTGGAAGAGACGAATTGTTGAAGGTACGCCGATATCATGCTTCACAGTTTTTGGATTTATCTGTTGAAACTTTGACTCTTCTGTAAGAAAGGGATATTAAAAGCTTAATTTTGAAATAATCTTTTGATAACCTTATCATCTCTATGCAGATTATGGACTACGAATCTCTTCCACATTTTTGTAGAAAAGAAAGCTCGGGCTCATCTCGAAGAGATGGAAAAGTTAGTGATTGTTTTTCCTTGGATCACCCCTTCCATCAGCAGCTCTATAACTACGTGAAGGAGCAAGCTGCACGAGTTGGCCTCACTGCGCCAGTGAGACACGGTTCGTTCCATGTGGATTTTCCGGAGCCTGATCCAGCTGATGTAAAAATCGCTCAAACTATAGAATCTGAGTTTCAAAGATTGGAGAATCAAAATGGGCTTTCCCTCTCATCATGCGAGCTGGAGGTAAATGGTGACTGAATTTGGCGCGACCACACTACTGTTAGTAGCTGAAGCCTTGGAGGCATTGTCTCGATGCAGGTTTTTTGGGGGCTGAGCTGCTCATCATCAGGTCAGTGGAATGCTGCAATATTTGAAAATGCAGAGTTTGATGAAGTTTGTTGTAGTGTATTGTTGTATTGGAGCGGATATAATATGGTGAATTTCTTGAATTTATATAGAATGCATATTCACCGATTATTGAATCATCTTCAGATTATCTTGTGTGACGGAGATTTATCAGTTTATTACATGCCTCTCCCTCTCTCTCTCTCTCCTGTTAGTTATTATGAACGGATAAGAAAAATTCGAGGGCCATTCCAGTTGCTATTTTTTAGTCATGGTTAATGTGTTAGTATATTGTGTGCAAGTGTTCTGAATAATAGCAATAATATATTTGAACTATTATAGAATTTTATGAATTTATTGAGGGGATTTTAAATTTTTTCACAAGTTTCAAAATTTAAATATATATTGTCAAAACTCTTCTGGAGCTCGTCAGAAATTTATTGAGCTTCCTATAGAATTCCTGACAAATGATAATCCCGTTCTCATGGGCCATGACTTTAGGCTTGTTTGACCGAAACTGCAAAGATCTCATTTAGCGTCCAAAAAACTATTAATCTCTCTTCTTTTGGTTTCTTTTTCTATTTATATCAAAAATTCTATCTTAAATTTGCATCTTTTGTATTTCCCACCAAGAAGCATGTTCAATAATGGAGTAAAAAAATTGACGGGTAACGGCAAGCTCATGCACCAGACTTAAACATGCATAAGCATATATATAGTAAGTTGGTAACAACACAAACAAGATTCCCATCTGACATAAAAAATGGAAGTAGCAGGATATCCTCATTTCAAAAAATACATATATGTGTTCCAACAAAAGTAAACCAAGTTCCTCTAAACTGGATATGCAGACCCAACTCTATTATGGTAACACCAAAATTCTCACGAAGATTAACGGTAGCGACGGAGGGAAAGGGTCTGGTTCCTTTTCCAGGTAGCTCTTCTCGAGGGGCGTGCTTTGTGGTGCAAATGCCCTCTGCCCCTGAGACCTCTGTACTTCTTTCCAGCAGAAGTGAG
>JAYDZE010008171.1:0-10569 GCA_034509125.1 Monilaria moniliformis
TAATAATAATAATAATAATAATAATAATAATAATAATAATAATAATAATAATAATAATAATAATAATAATAATTGAATTGATCAAGATTGATTTGGGGAAAAAATTATAAATAATGGGTGACAAGGTTAATCTAGTTGAAGTTAAATGTTAAATCTCTTCAGATACATGCAATACAAGTATTTATTAAAATATAATATTTAATCACTCCCGACAATCCAAGTTGATGAGAGCTCCGATTATTTACTGGACTAAAATGAAGAAGGCAGCATGCATTAATCTGATTTCTTTCTCTATAATTTCTTTTTCTTATCAGTTATCCGGCACCCACACTCCAACACTCATTTTCACACTATATTTCTCGAATTATTTATATATAAAGACGGAAATTGTTGTTTCATTCATGTCGTCAAAATTGAGATTAAGTTTTTTTCTTTAAATTACTTTTTTTTCCCTGTTCTTTTTGTGATTGATTCACGAGAAATCGTAAATTATAATATTTATTTATTGAACCATATTATTAAACATTTTTTCAAAAAATTGTGACAAAAAATGGCTTTAATACACCCTGTGTACTACTAATTATGTATTGTACACCCTGTGATATTCATGCTTCGCTTTTAATGCCACTTTGCCAAAAAGTAATATTTCATGATGTTTCTATTGGTGAATATATAGTACTTCAATGGGAAGCTTAATAAGTTGCAGCATCCTACCAATTGAAACCAAACATATACATAATTTAGTACTTCTAAAATAAGATACGATTATGGATTTGCTCAGCCTTTTTAAATATTTAATCCTTTCATACACAAAATATAAATATAAACAATGAGTGGCTGTCATTCTGTTTTCCTTTTGCCCCCTTGTCTACTATTATTGTTTCCCAGCTAATCAAATGTTATGTATAAATTGAGCAATTAGAAAAGCACATGTAGCTAACTATTTTTGATATATATATATATATAATGTGCTGAGATTGGCAGTTATTTGATCAATAAAATTGATGATACTTGACTCTCGAAAGATTGTTTTGTGACTTTGTAAGAGTCCAGATCATGACTGAGAATCTCTTGGATATTTCATTTTTCCCGTTTATATTTTTGTATGTTCTTAAAAAAACTGATTTGAATATACAAGTTCATATTAGTTCTGTAAAATAATAGTATCCAGCTTTGCCGTAGCAGGTGAAATAAAAAGGTAACTAAAGAGCTAAGAGGTCCCTCTTCACCTTCTTTACCATGACACTTTAGAATCCACTAGCTGTTATATCCGAATATTCTGGTTAAGATTATATGTTAATATTCTTCTAAGATTATACAAATGGGCTTTTGTATTAAAAATTAAAAAAAAAAGCCACTAAAAACTTGTACCATTGAAGATGTTTAGGTGTAGACAGAAAATATCAGCAGATAATAGCAGTTCCATTTCTGCACATCTAATCCACTTAGCTAATTTCAAGAGTAGCGAATATATTTAAATGGAGTCGGATCAAGAATGACAATTTTAACATAAGGTAGCAACACTAGTTTATAGTATGATTCTAATAAGATCGCCCCTGGTGAAAGTTGCTTATTCTCAAAAGAAATATATTCAACTGAAAAAAGATGTTCCCCGTCTCGAGAGGCAAGGCCGCCTTCACCGCTGCAGCCCAGCATGCCGAAGGGAAGCGCCACAGGCGTGAGCAACGGGCCACAAATGGCCGCCAAGCGTGCGTTCCTCCGTGCGGCCGAGCGGACCAATGAGAGGGTGAGTGATGAGGACACGCTTGGCATGCGAAGCGGCTTCATTTCGTCTGCCTTTTTTTTTATAAAATACGAAAATAGTTTTTTTAATAATTTTGATTCATTTTTTTGGCTAGCTGTTGGGGAACAGGTCATTTGACTGTTTAACATTTTTTGTAATTCATTCTATAGATTACTTTCTTCCCCCACTTCATTTACACATTTATCATCTCTTCATCTTCATATTCTTCTCATTTTGTTTTCCAATTTTACCCTTCCAATTCTTAATTTTTTTTCAAATTCTAACATGTCGAGCCCAACTCCCAATATGTCTCACCAAGAATATATTCAATATTGCATAGGTCAAGGAATCGATCGAAACACTTTCCTATTCAATCCAAATAACATGCCAGGTTTTAGAGTTGGTTCTCAACTAGCATATTTCTAATCTCCTTGCGTCGACTTGTCATCTCCCCGAGGTATCAACATCATCCAACTATCTGATGAAGCAGAGGTTCTACCCGCCTGTAATGTCCAAGTTTCATAAACTGCACACGAAACCATGACGATCTTCGAAGTGTGGGTCTATGTTAGCGAAAATCTAATCATCTCCAACTAACAAAAAGATTCATCTTTTCGGGATAAAGTTGTTGATAGGTACGATTCAGTCCGGCCTCGAGGTGCCTCTTCCAGCATAGCTCATATGCTTCGAGGCCATTTTGATCGGGTCCACCCCGAATTGCGAAAGTTATACGCCATATACAACAACGTGGAGTAACAAAGGATGAGCGACTTAAGTGAGGTAGATATTTTGAAAGAGGCAATGACCACCTACCATGACGAAAACAAGAAGGCATACAAGTACATTAAGATTTGGACAAAGGTTTGCAAATGCAAAAAGTGGTCGGGCAACGGAGCGGTCGAACCGAAGATAACAAAGCACACCTCGGAAAGCTACTTCTGTACCATCGGCGAGGCCGACCCTGTTCCAAGCGACGAAGCAAGTGGGAGCATTGATATGGAGTCGGGAGACGTCTGATTGGAGTAAAGACGGCCAAGCGCAAGGCGAAAGTGAAGGCGGCGGCCACAAATAGTGCCACCTCGGAGTATGTGAAGAGATTTACAGCGGCACTTGAAAAACAAACGAGACGTCGTTGTGGAATTTTTATTTCAAAGCCAATTGTACTGACACGTCTAGAATGGACAATGAACAATTGAAGAATCACTGCATGCTTATACGAAGTCTCAAGCAGAAGTTGGAAATGTCTTAATTTTTCGATCATATAATTTTTTCAATTTTAGTTTTTTAATTTCAATTATATAATTTTAGGATTTCAATTTATATATTTTAAAATTATTAACATATCAATTTAACTAGAATATATGAATAAATATATACAATGCAAATTATATATATAATATATATATATATATATATATAGAGAGAGAGAGAGAGAGAGAGAGAGAGATAAGTAGTCATCCACGAGTTGGACATCGACAACTTCTCGTTACTGGTGCACGTACCCCCTGGATCGCAGTTTAGGAGTCTCTGCCGGAGAATGCTGCAAATAATAACTCGAAATAGCTAAATGAATCATCAAAATAAGGTTCCTCACACTCTCGTCGTTCGAACTATCATCGTTGGTGTCGTGGTATTGATTTATAATTTGCAAGAGAGTTGGAAAGAAATATGGCAATTAGAGAGAAAAATGAGAGAAAATGAAAAAATGAGAAGATGAATGGTGTGAAAATAAAGTATGGAATTAGGGCTATTTATAGGTGTGGATGGGATAATTAGAAAAAACATAAAATATTGGTCAAAGACCGTTACCCAACAGCACAACTAAATGAAAAAGGAAAAAAATAAATATAAAATATAATTTTTAAATTTTTTTAATTAAATTATGTTTACATGAAGCCCACTCGCACGCCTAGCGAGTAGCCATCATGCACGCTCGTGATTGCCCGAGAAGGGGATTGCGAGTGGTGAGCCAGCTCTCCATTTTTTCTTTCGCTGCGAGCCATCACCCCGCCCCTTTTAATCCCTTCGCCGCGAGCGGTCCATCCCGCTAGCCACCCTGCAACTCGTCTCGCGTGTGTCCCGTCCCAAAGGGAAAGACCATAACGCCCATATTGTGCGTGCCCTGAGATCATGAAGATCTACGATGGATTCATCACCTTATCGAATGAATTCATGGTCCTGGGTTCAAATTCCAAATGTGACAAACTTTTTTATTTTTGAATTCATACAATTTTCCAATAAATTCGTTCGTAGTTTATATTTAAAGAGAGAGAGAGAGAGAGAGAGAGAGAGAGAGAGGGAGATGGAGAGAGAGAGGGAGAGAGAGAGAGAGATGTTATTCTATATACTTGAGAACCATCCGTGAGCACCATTGTCGTTTAGTTCACGTTTGCATTAGTTTTTTTAGTTTTATCTGTTTAATTTAATTCCAGTACTTTAAAAATTGTTATTGATGTTATTAATTTTACAAATTACATTAAAATCAAAGTTCGAATTGTCCATTTTCTCTATCACTTCAAATAAATGAATAAAAGAACAAATCGAGCTTTGATTGTTATATAATTTGTAAAATTAATAACGTCAATATTAAAATTTTAAGGTATTAGAATCAAACAAAATAGAAAAAAAAAACTAATGATAACGTAGACTAAACAAGAGTAGTGATCACTATGATCTTCACATAAGGTATGTAGCATAACATTTTTTTTCTTTCTCTCCCTCCATATATATATATATAGAGAGAGAGTTGTATTAAAATTCGAACACATACTTATTGCAAAATTAAGAACAAATTTGGACTGTTAGATTTCATATTTTTATCCGCACAGATTTGTACACGTGGCATTTTTAATTTACCGATTTAATAATAAAAGGACATTAAAGTAATTCTCATTATATGGGGTTAAGATTGAATCCAAAAAGTAAGGATATCATTACCTTAATTAATACGTAATATAATTAACGGTTTTTAGCTCTTTTTATTATTAAGGAAAATTAGTTTTTGATATGGAAATATTCATGTAAATAAAATAAAATAAAGATCATTATATTTCACAATTTTATTTCCATATTTTGTTTATTTACGTATAATGATGTTGATCAGTAATAAAAATGATAGATGTATATAACTTTAATGATATAAATATATGTACGTGAAACTAACATAATTAGCACAATTATATTAATATTGTATAATGAAGTAGCATAAGTAATCTAATGATATATTAATCTGTATATGATGATATACCTTATTCTGATAAAAAAAAATAATGATGGCACGGAATATAAGTATTTTCGTTCATTTATGATGATATACGTATTGGACAGCATTATAATTTCTTTATCGTTTATAATTTTGTAATTTATTTATTGTATAATTAATAAAAATAAAGATATTATATATAATGATAGTTGTTTTGGTATAAACTAGAAAATAAAATCGTCATATTTATTTGTAGATACATGAAACTGATTAATCCCATGATTTTGGGATCTTTCCTTAAATCATGGGATTTTGTTTACAGTTACACCCATTTGATTATATATAATCAATTGTATAATGATACACGATTTATGGTAATCACAACCGTTTATAATTGGATCCAATGGTGTATATTTATTCTTAGTTATGCATTGGAATGACAGTTTGACTTTAGAGCTACCCTATATATAGGGTTTAGGGAAAGATCCTAAAATCATGGGATTGACCAATCTCACGTATCTGTAAATAAATCCCACGATTTTATTCCATAATTCCTACCAAAACAACTATCATTATATAATTTTTTAAATAATTATATAATAAATTATAAATTTATAAAATAATAAATAAATTATAATGCTTGTCCAATATTTATATCATCATAAATGGACGAAAATACTATTATGTTCAGTGTTATACATCATTAAAAAAATAGTACCGCTGATTAATGATATTGTTTTATATTGAGTTAAGTAATATATTTGGTATGTTGATATTATATACAAGTTATGCTAATTTATTTATTATATTATACTGATATAAACAGTTTCAGTAAAACTTAACAAAATCTCATGATTTAAGGAAAGATCCTAAAATCATGGGATTGACCAATCTCACATATCTGCAAATAAATTCCACAATTTTATTCATTAATTTATACCAAAACAACTATCATTATATAGAATATCTTTATTTTTAATAATTATACAACAAATTATAGAATTATAAACAATAAAGAAATTATAATACTTGTCCAATATGTATATCATCATAAATGGACGAAAATATCATTATTCTTTGTGTTATACATCATTAAAAAAAATAGTACCACTGATTAATGATATTGTTTCATATTGAGTTGAGTATTATATTCGGTATGCCGATATTATATACAAATTATGCTAATTTATTTATTGTATTATACTGATATGAACAGTTTTTGCAAAACTTGCAATCACTTAATTTAATGTAAAAAGAATGTGTGGTATATATAAAAAAAACACGAATCAGGTATGAAAAAGAAATTTTTTATTATATTAGATGAAAGATACCAAAACCAACTACATACACAATTCCTGAAAAATAGGATAAATCTCAAACAAATCTTTTAATAAAGCAATCAATTACTTACTAAAATAACACGTTATATATTAGGTAGTTAATCCTATGAATCACATATGTTGATATAACCGCTAATATTATGATGACAATATTTCCCTTTTCTCCCAAAATTAAAATTACACTATATAACACGTGTCTTATTATAGACGATTAGATTATTTTATCTAACAGTCACAGTATTGTCTTATTATGCAATAAAATTGTATAATATATATATATATATATATATGGGTGCATTATGGTGAAACCCTCTCTAATTACAAAACTATGACCAATTATCTTCAATTGGATCTGAAAAATCTAACGCCGAGATTTAATTTCAAGCAAATCGGCATAGTTTGTTTCGCATTTCATCATAAGGGTATTTTCAGATACGGAAAAAATCTAATCTTACATGGCATGATTTTATAATCAGCATACATGCCGAAAATCGGTATATAAACTTACATTGACCAGCATATGGGTTTTCGAAATCAGTATTAGAATACAAATGTTATATTCTGCACAAACTACAACAACTCAGCATATATAATACAACATAATGGCAAAATTAGTATATATTTAACAAAAAATCAGCATAGTGTTATCCAAAAAGCAGTATATAGCGTTAACCAAACATATATAATAAACAACAAACAACAAATCAACATATATAATACAACATAGTTGCAAAATCAGTATTAACCAAAAATCAGCATAGTGTTGTTATCCAAGAAGCAGTATAGCGTTAACCAAGTATATATAATAAACAAACAACGACAAATCAGCATATATAATATCAAATAGTGGCAAAATCAACATAATGTGTTAACCAAATATCAACATAGTGTTATCCAATAAGCAATGTAGCATATTATATATGCTGATTGTTTTTGTTTCCATATTTCGGGATATATTGTTATTGTTTTCGTATTTTTGGGGATTTTTTCCGTGTACTAAAATACCCTTGTTTGTTATAAGTTATTAAAATTTATTGTCACGTGGCTTAATTTTATCCATCAGATGTTTAAATCATACAGTGCACAATCGGTCTCAGTTAAGATATAAGATATGGTTCATTTTTTAGCACACCTTTATATACATGTATATTATATATAGATAGATAGATATATATATATATAGAGAGAGAGAGAGAGAAATGTTATGTGATCACCATCCGTGAGCACCGCGCTCGTTTAGTTTTCATTATCATTATTTGTTTTGTTTTATATATTTAGTTTGATTCTAATAAATCAAAAATTATTATTAACATTATTAATTTTAAAAATTACATAAAAATCAAAGCTCAATTTGTTTTTTTATTCATTCATTTGAAGTGATAGAGAAAATTGACAAATTGAGCTTTGATTTGTGTGTAATTTGATGTTAATAATAATTTTTGATGTATTAGAATCAAACTAATATATAAAACAAAACAAATAATGCTAATGAAAACTAAACGAGCATGGTGCTCAAGGAAATACTCTCATAAAATATGTAGCATAACATTTTTCCCTCTCTCTATATATATATACAATTCTTATCATCATCTAATAACTAAAATAATTTTTAATTTTTACAATAAAAAATATTTTTATCTGAATCTTTCCATGTACATATATATATAATAGTACGAATAGATCCTTTTAAGCTAACTAGAGTAATCTATCTAATTAGGATATGCATCAAATTTATTAATTGTTGTTGTTGATATACTTGTATCTATGTAAATACATGACACATGATAATAATTATGGACGTGCCACTAAATATATATACAACAACAAAAAGGATAAGAAAGAGTTAAGCATTCGAGAGAAAAGACAATATTGATATATTACGATTGTATGATATGGCCTTTGCAAAAGGGAAAGGTCGCAAATATTTTCAAAATAATTCATAAAAATAAGACTTTTAGTAGGCAAATAATCCAAGAAAGGCCACAAAAACCCTTTAATATATTTATTGTATTTCTTTATATGGTAACCACAGCCCCAGCTTTCTGTCCAACACCAACGACGCATATGTATGCCTTCCTATTTCTCACACTATTTTATGATTTTTATTTCCACTGTTGCCGAGTAAACCACACTACTGTCCATATCATGATCTCAGGAGATATTTTGTAATATACGTATATACATATAAGATTAGTGATTTCATTTTATGTATAAAATAATAGTTTTTGAAGTAAATTTTTGATATAACGGGGATTTTCGGGTTAGATTATGGGCAGAGAATTTAGAAAAACACAAGGGTCTTTACGTGGTTCGATCGTAATTGATCTACGTCCACGGCACAAAGCGTATGTATCTTGTATTAACTTGCTAAGAGTCTACAATATCGAGAGCCAGCTCCCCTTTTTCACTAGTCTAGCCTCTATTTATAGTGTTACATTTGATCAGCGGGAATAAATGAGCTATTAAAGGGTAATAGCGGTTACAGAGGACGTGGGAGCGATCTCCGGACGTGGGAGTGATCTCCGGACGTGGGAGTGATTTCCGGAATGATTTCAGGAGTCGTGAATGGCGGTTACAGCTTCGTGGAGATTGTGGGTCATTGTGGCCGAACTGCTGCCCTCCTTAGTGCCGAGCTCCTTAGTGGCCCAAATTCCCTTAGTTGCTGAGTTAGTCGATGCCGAACTGGTTATGCCGAACTAATGGTCTGTGGGCTGGGCCGCATTGTCATTGGGCCAGTCTAGCGAAATGGGCCGGTCTTGCAGGGGATTGGGTTGCGTATCCTATCAATTTTAATTGTAATAAAAAAATCGCTCCCATCAATATTAGAACTCATATATGCATTTATTCAGTAAAAGAGATGCATCAATCGTAAAAATTCGTAATTTAAGAATTGAAAACAATTCTCATATTCTTACAATAAAAATAGTTTTCATTTGAGCTTATCTCCCGCTGTAAAATAGATTTCGCTCTTTATCTTTCCAATTACTAACATCTATCCATTAGCCTTCGGAATTATAAATTAAGATTATGCTGCTACAGGTCGCCATAGAATTTTGCTTTCAGTATAAAAACACATGGACTATGTTTAACGAGATATTTCAGGTGCACACACGCCTAGTTGAACACAATTATAATTCTCAATTATAGTGCCAACTTTGATTCTTTGATAATTCTTTATTCTGAACTTGAAAATATATAATTTAGTATGTACTTAAAACTAATTAATGGTATGCCTACAAACAACCTCTTGAAATTCTTTTTTTAATTCTAAAATATAAAATCTCTTAAGCTCCGTTTGGTATCACAGAATTAGAGGTTTGGATTTGATTTGGAATTAGAGTCACCAATTCCAAATCCATTGTTTGGTACAATAAAAATATTTAGATTTGAAATTGAATTCTAATTTTAAATCTTCCAATTCCACAATTTGAATTACATAGCTAAAATAAATATTTATAATTTCATATCTCTAATGTGCTCTCTCACACACACTCACATTCTCTCTCTCTCTCTCATTCTCTCTCACACACACACACACACACCCTCTCTCTTTCTATCTCTCTTACACACATGTCTCTCTCTCTCTTTCTCTCTCTCACACATATCCCTCTCTCTCTCTCACACACACACACACACTCACTCGCACACATACACACAGCCTCTATTTCTCTCTCACACACACACACCATCTCTCTATCACACACACTCTTTTTTTTCTCTATCTTTCCCTCTCTCACACACACCTCTCTCTCTGTCTCACACACACATACACTCATCCACACACATACACACACACACACCCTCTCCTCTCTTTCTATCTCTCTTACACAAATGTCTCTCTCTCTCTCTCTCTCTTTTTCTCTCTCACATATCCCTCTCTCTCTCACACACACTCACTCGCACACATACACACACCCTCTTTCTCTCTCACACACATACACCATCTCTCTCTCACACACACTTTTTTTTCTCTCTATCTCTCTTTCACACACACACACCTCTCTCTGTCTCACACACACACACACTCATCCACACACACATACACACCACTATCTCCCTCACACTCCTTCTTATTTTTTTGGCATCTAATTTTTAAATTATATCCAATTTTTAGTTACTTCATTCAAAAGTTTCATAATTTGTTCTTTAGACTTTTTAGAAAAACATAACATATTTATTCTTTTGATGATAATACAATTATTTCGGTTTTCATTTAATTTTCTACTGAACTAACCGTATGCTGATCAACCTACGAATATGTATTTGGATTATATCAAACAGAT
>JAYDZE010008182.1:0-10568 GCA_034509125.1 Monilaria moniliformis
ATTGATGATTTTTCTGGAATTTTGCCCTAAATTATATATATATATATATATATATATATAATTATAAGATTAAGATTGATTTATTTCATTAAAATGACTTATCTATAAAACCCACTTGCCACACACTCATCTACTTAATAATCTTTTACTAATGGGTGGCATTGTCATTACTAAAGATGCAGTAATCTTCAAATGATTGGACCATTTCTCTAGATTTTGTTGATTCTATTTGCTTTCTCTTTTTCTCTTTTCGGTCACTTTTGGGGTTTCAATTTACAATTAGATTCCATTTACTATAGTCTCTCTAATTAACAAAGATGACCTAATGAATGAACGTTTGCCTGCCTCATCATTCCTCATGCCAAATATTTTATTATCCCAAAAATAAAACTAAACAATATATTTTTGAAAAACAATTGTTGCTAAAACATGAAAGTGAGGACCTATAAAAGGGCAAGGAAGAACTTTAGTCTTACTAAGCAATTATTTTAATTCTTACTCTCTCCGTCCCATTTGATTTATTCTGTATTTTTTTTATGGATTATCTCACTTGACTTAACTTGTTTTTTAGTTTAACAATCACTTTATACTACATAAATATGTGGGTCATACATCTTTTACGCTATAATTTTACAATCCTAAATAACCGTGAAAATGAGCCAAGTCGGACAAGACGGAGGAATTATAAAATAATAAAATTATCAGCATTTTGTGTGAAACTCCTAGTTCATTTGAGCATTCAAGCAATAAGCACTCTTTGTATTAACAAAGAGATATATGATTCAATATCCATCGTTCTCCTTTCCCTACAAAAATAATACTAAGCAAAAGCCTCTATCAACAAATCGAATTACACAAAAATTATTTTCTCGTATTTAGGAAAGACTGTCTCCCACCAAAACTATTTTTCGATGTCTGTCCCTGAAAACATCACATTCTCAATAATAATAATAATAATAATAATAATAATAATAATAATAATAATAATAAAAAGTATTACAACTATTCCCAAAAACAACTCCAAGAACTCCAAATTAGATTCATCAAGCATGAATGGAAATTTACCAATCAATCTCAAATCCAAAATTATGTATGGCTTGGTTTGATGCCATGTGCCCCATAGGGATATAGTGCTCATTTTGTAGTAAGAGCTAAGGTACCAACCACTTTTGTGTCACCACAATTATTATTTCTTCGTCTCCTTACCTTTATCGAATCATTATTCATTAATACCGACAACACATATAGGGCTTGTTTCGATTCGTTTATCACATAATTAAAATTTGTCATTAGTGTAGGATTATATTGTTTATGAAATGTAGACTATAGTGGGCTATTGCGTGATTTATAATTATTTTACATGATCTATAATTCATTAATTTCAATTTTTAATAGTTCAATTGAACTGAATTTTGAAATATACTATCATTTTTATTATTATAACGACAAATGAGAATTGAAATTAGAAATGGTAATAATAAAAAAAAATGAACTATGAAACGATCTATAAACATAGAAGATGCATAAAAAACAATAATAAGATCATTACCTTTTTGTCATTTTATCTAGAGTTATTTGTCTGTAAATTACTGAATTTCCAGAATTTTCTAGTTTTATATACTAACTTTAAAATCTACTTACAAATTACTTATCTATTGATTTCATCTAATTTTGCAATCATAGAGGATTTCAGTCAATATTTGTGCTGACTTGGATAGCCGGGAAATTGACGTAGAAAGAGGTCCGACATAGTAGCGTCATTTTTTATCGCCAATTATGCCATGTCAATTTCTCAGCTACTCATGTCAGCACGAACATTGACTGGAACTTCTATGATCGCAAAATTAGATGAATAATTTACAAACAAATTTTAAAATTAGTATGCAAAATAGAAAAATGGTAAAATTTCTGTAATTTATAGATGAATAATCTATTTATATAATATTTAAATAGTAAAAACCCTGCACCATCGTTATAATCAATTTTGAGTCATTTGAAAATGCCATTCCAACAGTTTCTAAATTTAGATTTTTTCTGATAGTTGTTTTTCTATTATAATATAGGAATAATTGCCATTTAAATCACAACTTTTCGTTGACTTCTGGTCAGTGCCATAACTTTTGAAACTGGAACATAAAATCATAACTTTTCATATTTTCTAAATTATCCCACGGATCAAAATTTCGGTGAAATTGGTGGTGACGTGTCGGCCGGAATTCAACGTAAAGTTATGATTTAAATGACAATTATCTCAACGACATCGTTTTGGAGAACAGATGTTTTGTCCACGTCGGAAATTCCGGCTGAACGTCACCATCAATTTCACTAGAATTTTGATATATGAGATAATTGAGAAAATGTCAAAAGTTGTGATTTTATCCTTTTTTTTGTTTCACCATATTATTTGTTGGAGATGGAAATATATCGGATAATGTCTCAAAATCATTATTTGTTACATCAATTATTGTAATGTCAACTTCCGATATGTCACTTTACATTTTCGTTGATAAAAAAATTCCAATTTGAAGACCTAACTAGTAAAGTTTTAATTGTTTGAGCATTTAATTTTTGGAATAAGATAAATATACATAATTTATACGTATATAAGCCTCTAAAATTTAAATTGAATCGGATCGATTTTATTTGAACCGATTTTATTATTAAATATACTAGTTTCTTACTAAATTACTTTTATTATATTTTCAAATATTTATTAAAATTTTGGCTTAGAAAGATCCTTACCAATCCAATGATATCTGAAAAAATAAGCATCAATAAAAAATGGCAATAAAATTTCTACGTTAAAATGTATATTTTATTTAATATCTTAAGAATCATTAATTGGACATTTTGACAATTCTTTTTCATTTTATAAGTTGGCTTGCTTTTCCTATTAGCATTGAGATTGTTTGAATTTATTTATAACTCAATTCAGTTTTTAAACTTATTTAATATGTGCTGAATGATCAATTAGACTTGAGATATATGTAAGATTTATAAAATATTTATTTATCAGCTTGTATAGTAATATACATACGTATTAGTGTATATATTGACACGCTTATGCATTAGAGGTAAAAAAAAAAAAGGTCGTTCGAGGTTGAAGTATTACTGATTTATTCAATTGCTGTTTAGTTGACATCTATCTCATGCATATGTCGGATCTTGTTGAGCATGATGCGCCAAACAAGAAAACTTTTACCTATCTAATATGTATATATTAAGAAGATTCAGGAGTCTTCGCATGCCATTGTTGCATCGGAAGTTGCTAGAATCCGCCACACCTTAAGCATAAAAACACGTTTATGTAAATTGAAATAATAAAATGGTTTTAGAAAAAAGAAATTATATGAGTTTTTATGATAAATTCGCATATGATTTTCAGTTTGCTTTGAAGATAAATATTTAGATATTTAATGAAAAATTAATCTTTTTCTAAATCTACAAATATCTAATTTAAATTTTTTAATATTTTTCTAAATTATTACAGAAAAATAAATATATAATATATTAACTTATTTTAAATTAATTAATATTCATGAACTGATTTTAAATATAAAATACTTAAAAAATTTAATTATTCTACAGAAAAATCAGTATTTTCCCATAAAATTCACCAAACACTCTAGTTGAAAAGAAAGGCAGTGTACTGCAAGTCTGCAACTTATCCTTGTTGCTGGAATTATCAAAAATGGCGGTCATTGGCCCCACAATTCTCACAAACATTCCTCACTTTGGAATAACCGTGAAGCCCCGGGCGGCCCTCAAGAGCAACAACTACAAAATGCCGGTACCTTACGAACTGAAGCAAGGACAGTCTCGCCAATTTCACAAGCTCCCTTCCGGTTCGAACATGGAGATCATCTTCCAAAAAGGCCATCGAAAAATTGATGAGAAGCCGCCGTTAGTATTCCTGCACGGAAGCTTTCACGCGGCGTGGTGCTGGGCTGAACACTGGTTGCCCTTCTTTTCTCGACATGGATTTGATTGTTATGCTCTCAGCTTGCTCGCTCAGGTATTCTTCATTTTCCGCTGCTCTCTAATCTTTTCTCAAGTTTAATTAGAGGTCAGGTCGGGGGCTGGATTTCTGTCCTTTTTAAGTTCCTCCCCTTTTCCCTGGCATTGATTAATAGTTTGATTTTTAGGGGAAAAACGAAAAGAGAAATGTGGGAATTTTTTGTGGTGTGGATTTCTCCTTAGAGACAACATGAAAAAAGAAAAGAAAAAAAGAAGCAGTTGCAAATCCTTATCACGTATAATTTGTAGTAGCAGCGCATAAGCAGAGGAATTAGCATATCGCGTTTTTAGTACATAGCTTATAATTGAGCTATCACTTGGTTACGGGCAGATGTAATCCTTTTTAACTCGAAGCAGTGGTTAGTTCACACGGTGGTGTCCCCTTGTTTATAAATATTAAGATGTCCTTTTTCTTGAAGCTGTTCTTATCTATAAATATGCTAGAGTTTGGAATCTGATTCTGAAGAACTGCGTGCTATTGACTCTTCAGGGAGAAAGTGATTCACCTGATGGTGCAGTCGCAGGTTCACTCCAGGTATACTTTACTCTTCACTAATGAAATTGGTTGGTGCCAAATTTTAAGGCGTTGCGTAACTGAAAGGAAACAGTCTTGTCTATTTCTGCGACTTGTTGACTGCTTCTTTTGACCTTCTAACTCTGAGAACTCTGTATCTGCAGTAGAGTCATGCAGCCGACGTGGCTGACTTCATTCACAAGGAAATTCAGTTACCACCAGTCTTGTTGGGTCATTCTTTTGGCGGACTTATCGTTCAATACTATATCGCAAATGTTGGAAATGCGAAATTGCAAGGTCAGCATCATTGTGATCTTAGTGCTATTGTTTTTTGGATGGGAAAGTAGGATATTAAGGTACAAATAGATAATCGTCAAACAACACAATGTCGTTTTGCTTCCCAAGCTTGAAAACATTTCTACAACGAATTCCTACTTGAGATAGCCACAACTCTTTGGCATGGATTTACCTTGCCTTTTTATGGGACAGAATAGGTGTTATTTATACTCATATTTTGACAGGTCTCTAATCTCCTTTTTGACTATGAAATTCTCATATGAAACTGGTTGTCCATCAGACCAAATCATAAAATTATTAAGGTCTAAGCATCCAGAGGAATTGTTTTTGAGAAAGGCTTATATTGAGGCTTATTGCTACATTCTCTCTCTCTTCTGTAAGAGCAATTTATCGCACTTCTCGTTGGAATAAATTAGTGATGCTTTTTCTCATGTTTGAGGCATGGGTTAAACTCTGGTTTAGGCCTAAGCTGCTGACTGAATCCCTGTTCTATCTTTTAATAACTTGATAAAGCATCATATATATGTCAAGAGACAAATGATAAGCTTTTTTATTATTAATGGCTTTCATAAGTGATTGTAAATAGCACTTACTTCTCTCTAATATAAGTTTCAGAGATGGAAAACACACACCCATATCTAGCTGGGGCTGTCCTTATATGCTCTGTACCACCTTCAGGAAATAGGTTATATTCTTAACAAAACTGTCTTGTTTTATCCATAAATCTTTACCCTCTTGACTGATGTATTTTGACCCCTTTCCCCAGTGGCCTAGTTTGGCGGTATCTATTCTCCAAACCTATTGCTGCATTTAAGGTACTTCGTCTTTTAAAGAATGAATTAGTTACATCCTAACTTGTTTAGAGCAAGACTGTCTGTGAACGCTGAAACCAATTACCTTGTACATCCAATTTGTAACGATATGGAACAGGTAACACGCAGTTTGGCAGCAAAGGCTTTTCAAACCTCTCTGCCACTTTGTAAGGAAACTTTTTTCTCTGTTGCTATGGAGGATCATCTGGTTCTTCGGTTAGTATTAGTAACTTCTTTCCATATACCTTCTTAATTAATGCAACCACTGCATTTTGTGATCAATTCCAAATAACTAATAAGAGGCATTGCATTTTCCATCTGGCAATTGAAGACCTTTCTTCGACATGTAATTTAATTTTTTTTTTACTATTATAAGTGGATAAAAAGTTCCACTATCTCTGAATCCAAGTAAAGAAAAGCTTAAACAAAATGATTTCTCTGAGAATCCAATCCACATCATTGACAAGCTAGCTTAAATCCCTTTTCTCTTATATCTTTCCTTTTCTTTGATACATAAATCTTTCCAGATATCAGAAGCTGATGACAGAAAGTTCACGGAAGCCACTTTTTGATCTGCGGAAGCTCAATGCATCACTTCCTGTTCCTCCCGTGAAAGATCCTTCCATGAAGATCCTGGTCTTGGGAGCAAATGATGATTTCATAGTGGTAAGACTCTTGGCCCAAAATATATCTGCTATATCAGAAAAAAGCTGGTCTTTCTTTATTTCGTTTTCATTTCCCTTGCGGGTGAATTACATATAGTATGGGGTTTGTGTAGGATGCGGAGGGTCTTAGAGAAACAGGTAGGTTTTATGGAGTATCACCTGTTTGTGTAGAAGGGGTTGCACATGACATGATGTTGGATTGCTCATGGGAGAAAGGTGCGCATGTAATTCTATCATGGCTGCATGCTTTGGACTCAGCAGCAGCCTGAATCCACATCCCAGAATGTGTAATTTTCTTGAATACTTCCTTTATTAAAGAAGAAACTTGAATTTCTGAAGATAAATTGTTTATCACCATGGAATTGCTGAGCACATAGCTGTAGCTGAGTTATATTGCACTAAGCTGAGGTTGGGGTTTTGTGAAACCATATATGGATCTAAAAATATATCAATGGAGTATTTTTCTCGTATGGAGATTCCCAAATGTTTGGAGTATTGAAAGTGAGCAATTTGTCACTAGATTTACCAGCTCATATCGCCTATTGAGAGGACACATGACATAATAGTAACTGTCATGTACAACCTTAACGACAGTTAGAAAGTTGCGAGATACATTTTTAGGTTACATATTTGTAAATTATATAAAAAAAGAGCAATATTGTATTTTTGCAAGAAATGGTATAAATATAATTAAATCACATAAGAATTTTGGTTGTACAAATATAAATATAGTAGTATATAAAATAGCATCTTTGAGGAGTTCCGGTCCTGAAAAACGATCCATTTGATCATTATTTATTAATACGAATTATATGATTCCATAATGTGAGCCCAGTACAATTTCGGCCCAATAAACATATTCTGTTAAAACTCGGAACTCCATTGAACCGGATTCGTAAATTTAAACGGCCCAGATCTGCTCACTAGTTCAATGTCTACATCCCAACCGTCGTAGCTAGGGTTTTCATTATAACAATCTTTAAAACCCTTATTTTTCCGCCCACCACATTCCACACTTAATCCCTGCGCATATCAGCGAGTGTCTCCGGCGCCTTAGCTAGGGTTTATCGTCCGGCTCGGTCCAAAAGGTACTCTATCTAGTCGGGATAATTCGTGGTTTCCCTTGTTCATCTGTGTTCTATTTACTTTTGTTGTAAATTCTGAAAGACAATCCAAAGTTAAATGTATGATGGGCAATTGCTTTGGCTTGTTTTATTTAGTTCGATCTCTTCTGCTCTCAGGAACGAACTTGGTGCTGATTATGTTTTAATGTGGCCTTTTCTAATTTATTTCCTGTATTTGTGCCTCTTCATCTGATTTTTTGTGTAAGATACTTCTCTTTCAAATCTCGCTCTGGCATGTTGTGAATGATCACTAGATGTAATGTTCACTGGCCTATATTTTTATGGTATCACATAATGAGCTTTTTGCGAGTTTGAGCCATTGGCTCGGGAAGGGTTATTGCGTTTACGTGTGGTGTTTTATGTTGATAATATATGAATTTTAAGAAGTTTAGGATGGTGAATTGCTTTTCCATATTTCCTCACGAGGGCAGTTAGAATAGATTTGTGTGCTCCTTATCAACATTTAGCATGATTCGTATTTTTTACAGTCGCACCAAAAGAATGAACAAGGAACTAATGATGTAAAGTTGAAGAATCTAGTCACGGTCCCCTTTGCTGTTAATTTTGGTTGTTAAGAATCTATTGTGTTGTGAATAATCTAATTTTGCTCTCATTATATAAATTTACCAATGTTTTCACCAATTCCTCTATTTGTTTGTGAAGGCGCAAATATGTTTACTGCGTTGCAAAAGATTCACAAGGAAAAGGATGCTGAGCCCACTGAGTTTGAGGAGAATGTAGCTCAGGTAGTTCATGATTAATGCTATTGAGCTCTATACTTATGTTTCAAGAATTGAAGTTTGCTTTGTGCTTATCACAATTTTTTATTTTTTTTTATTGTCGACATAGGCCTTGTTTGATTTGGAGAACACAAATGGAGACATTAAGAGTGACTTGAAGGACCTTTACATCAACTCTGCCTTGTAGGTCTCGGATTATGTGGATGTTGGCTTGCTTCCTTTGATCATTCTACTAATTTTTTTTACTGTTCTTTAGGCAAATTGATATTTCTGGAGGCAAGAAGGCTATTGTGATCCATGTACCTTACCGGTTGAGGAAAGCTTTCCGCAAAATCCATTCTCGGCTGGTTAGAGAACTTGAGAAGAAATTCAGCGGAAAGGTAACACTGATTTGGTTTTGTAAATTTTGCTTTATGGTTGGACGCATTCAATTTCCTTGTAATTCTGTAAATTATCATGGTTTTGTTTGTATTTTTACATGTTCTGATGGTCAAGTGGACTTGCAATTATATACTTGCAGGCTTGAGGGTCAAATTGATACCTATTGTTCTGTTTTCTTATTGATTATCATTGAAAATGTAGGAAGTTGTTGTCATTGCTACTAGAAGGATTGTGCGTCCACCAAAGAAGGGTTCTGCTGTACAAAGGCCTCGATCCCGTACTCTCACATCTGTTCATGAAGCTATGCTTGAGGATGTGGTTTATCCAGCTGAGATTGTTGGCAAGCGTATCAGATACAGACTCGATGGATCAAAGATCATGAAGGTGATTGCTTCATTCATCCTTACTTTGCAATATGCTGCCAGGGCTGTATTTGATACTGTTAGCTTTTTGTATGTGTTTGCAGGTGTTCTTGGATCCCAAGGCAAAGAATGACACTGAGAACAAGCTTGAGACGTTCTCAGGAGTCTACAGGAAGCTATCGGGGAAAGATGTTGTCTTTGAATTTCCCATGACAGAAGCCTGAATGTCTTGCAATCTAGTTGTGTTGTCATCTATTATTTCCATTGCAAGAAATATACTAAGTATGGGGAGTATTTTGAAGTTTTGACGAAAGAGAATTGCGCTCCTGTTTTTTACCAAAATTTGTTAAACCTATGTTGTCTTAATTAAAGTTTCCCTTTTTGGAGGTTCGGTTATTTGCATTAAGTAAAGACAATTGCTTCAGTGAGTTGTTACCGACGAACTATGATTAGTGATAGTGTTTGATGTTTTTTTTTTCATCTAATTTATCTTGTTCTTGCGAAATTCATGATCATGTACCATATGAAAAGAGAATTTTCTTTTCTCTTTGCTCTTGTTTTAACACCGTAAATTGATTGAATCATGTGGGTAATTGCTTCTAAATATGTCAATTTTCACCAAATTTTGGTTCAGGTCATAGAACTATAAATTCTCTCTGAATATGTGAATTCTTAATTTTTTTTTTCTTTTTTCACACAATTGTCTCCAAATTTATAATTAGGTGGATGCATGAAATATATACATGACTTAAATAGTTGAATGTACTAAATTATATAGTTTTGTCAAAAATTGATAATTGTGTGAAAATTAGAATTATTGAAAGTGAAAATTGAAAAATGCTAATTTACTGAAAATTGACAATAGTTTGAAAAATGAGAATAATTGAAAGTTGGTGTATTTAAAGATGAAATTTTTAGTTCACGTATTACACCAAAATTGGATGAAATTTCTTATGCTATTATTACCCCATAAATTAAGACGCCATAAGAGTTAACGAGAATATTGAAAATCACTTGATTAAATCTTAAAAGGTCAGATGTTGTAACTATAAGAATGTAATGATTCCAGGTAATATATCAAAACAATTGAAACTCAGATAACCTCAGATGTTTCTTCTTTAGCAATCACATTTTTTGCAGAAGCACAATCAATCTTAAAATGTCCACGACTTCATTTCACCGACAGAAAATCAAGTAGAAAACGAATTTTGAATGATGCTGCTTTTGAAGGGACTGTCCAAAATTTTCTGTTTTTGGCAACAGACAAAGAGTTGCATCATAGGAAATAATTAGAAAATAAAAAAATGTAATGGGCACACTTGCAAATTCTTTTTCTTGAGCATGTCACTTGCGAATTCTTATATTTACCCAGGCTCTGACTTTTATGGTGTTTCTCATAATTTTCCGTTGCAGCAGTCCTGCTTAAAGCAACATACAAACATACAGCGAGAAGATGGGTTATGCTTTCATTGATAATAATTTATTTGTGTGTGTACAAGTATTGGTACATATACATCGTACATTATAAATATTACAAGACGGCAGGCAGCAATACATGGACACTGGAAAAGGGGGAAATAATTCTCACACATTTGCTACTTGAAAAACCTGCTGCTAATTCCCGCTCTATACAAACTCAAGCCTGAAGTAGTTCTC
>JAYDZE010008193.1:0-10567 GCA_034509125.1 Monilaria moniliformis
TCTTCAATACCAATCAATCGTGCATCTCTTCTCACAATATAAAAAAAGTAGATGTTCGGGGGCCGGCCCCGCCCGCCCCCTCCCTCCCGCCCCCCCTAGATCCGCCGCTGCCCCTATCCATATTAAATATTGTGTGTGTGTGCGCGCCTAACTTCTTAAAGAGCAAACCAGTAGAGTATATAGAAGGACTGGTAATAGCTAAAGAAGTCCAAACACTTCAATTTTTAACTGATTATTTAGACGTTTTCAAGGATTTTAAAGTTTTACCAAATTTTGACTAATCAAACTAAGTGGATTTTAATATAATAAAATTGTACAAACGAGTCAAGTATATATTTCTTAGCTCACACACAACAGATACAGATAGAAAGTCCAACAATTAACAAAATTTCTTATACAAAAAAATTGCAGATTCAAAATTGATGTACTCATTGAATTCAAAGGACAACAGACGCCCATTATAATCAAGAAATAACGAGGAATATTAAATAATAGAAATTAAAATCTTGAAAGTCAAACTTTGACGACGTACAACAAAATTCATCTGTACTCGTCTGATTGCTAATTAATTTTTGTAGCTACTTGTTGAATTTTAGCACACAGAAACTTGGGAGTTTACTGTAATATTGATATAGGCTAATTCCATGAAATGCGCCTAACAAATATGGGGGCTGAGTCGCTCAATGAATGAGCGCCAACTTTTTATTAGAAGGCGGCGGGATTGACCAGTCTAGTAAATTAATCCATATAAATAATAATAATAATAATAATAATAATAATAATAAAAGAGTGGCAAATTTTGACGCACATTTAGAGTGTGATTGGGATAATTATTTATTGCATTGTTTACTTCCCTTTTCTCTAACCTGGAGGTATAGTTTAGGAGAAGAAAGGGAGGTTTGGTTTGCAGAAATGGAGGAGAAGGTGTTCAGCTTTGAGGAGGTGTCCAAGCACAATAACGCAGGGGATTGCTGGCTTCTCATCCATGGCAAGGTCACCTTATAATTCTCCCTCTCCCTCTCCCTCTCTACCTATATATATATATATTGGGAATCACATATAGTTGGAGGAATATGAGTTGTGTGTTTCTAGGATCAACTCGTAAAATTAGGATTTTATACCAGGTTGTCAGTTAAGGTAATTGTCCGTAAAAGGGACGAACTCCGACGATAGATTTGAATTGAGGTTTTCATTTATTATTAAGTCCATATTTTTGTTGACCTCAAAAAAAAGTTACAACACTCCATATTCTTTTATTGTCATGTAATGTTATGCCTGACATGACTATTATAAAATCGCAAAAACAGTTACAGCGTTCATGGGCCGGTTCCGACCGACCGACCGACCGAACATCTGGGTCATGGTTCAGGATTTTGGAGCCGTAACTAACCTGCCTAAGGTCATTAATGGGCCGATTCTGATCTTTTTATTTGGTTACAGAGTTAAAGTATACATGCATAGGGAGATGCTCAGATGAGAATTCATATTTAAAAAAATTTGAGAATCATTTTCAATCGTTCGATCATGAAGATTTATGGTGAATACATCTCATTTGTGGATAAGTGCAGTATTAAAGTCTGAATCTCATGAGGAGCGAAAATTTTATTTAATTTTACTTTTCACGGATGCAGTTAATTTCATTGTGACTTTCTTGTTTTTAGTCTTCACGATAAAAAAGAGTTTTTATATTAACTCGAATTTACATATATATTTAAGAAAAAACTAAATAAAAAACATATACCAAATAAAATCTCTATTGAATAAATGATTTTACTTTCCGAAACACATATATTAAATGTGTTAATGGGGAAAAAAATTACAACTTATAGAAAGGGGAAAAAAATAAAATATAACTTGGACCTAATTATAACATTCAAAGACTTGAATATTAGAATTAAGTTGTCTTCTACTTATGAGTTTTGATGTATGTTTTCGGGTGATCAGCTTGGCAAGTGGCAACAGACGAGAATCCTCTGTTTAATGAACTAATATCCTTCAATCATGGTTTGATGATTCATATAATTCATTAATCCTACAGTTATCTACCTCTTGATTATGATTAGGCATCGAGTAATATCTGTGAAAATATTAAACATTGGTGTGATTAACTTGATAGTGCTTTTCTCTCCCTGGAAAATGTGAAAGAAGTGGCAGCAGATAAATTCAAAACTGAGTGACAATCTGTATATATCTCAGGTGTATGATGTGTCGCGGTTTCTTGAGGAACATCCCGGGGGTGATGAAGTTATGTTAAACGTATCAGGTATGTAAGAGAAAAACAAGTAGTCCATATATCTCGTGCTGCTTTGTCCATTTAAGTGAATTAATTCATGTTGAAATTATGTAGGGATGGACGCTACGCTTGATTTTGAAGATATTGGGCACACCACTTATGCAAAGGGGCTGATGAAGGATTTCTTGATCGGGAAAATCGAGGTAACCACTCTTCCTAAGACGAAGACAAACAATGCCTATGATGATGCTTCTTCGAGCAAAGACTCCCATGATTCGTCATCCCAGCTCTTGCTCTATGTCCTGCCCCTCTTCATACTCGCAGTAGCATTTCTTCTTCGTTATTACTACAGCAGAAACGACTAGTTTTCGCTTCTCTTTCATGTCTTGTGTCTGGTATGGCTTCAAAATAATTGACAGTAATGGCCATTCATACGTTGTAAACCTAACTCCGCACTTCATCATTTACCTTGTCGTGTTTTCGGGTTTGATTTTTCTTAAGATTGAGTTAGGATTTCATATTGAGCTATGGTTGGTAAGTGCAGACAAAGTTGTGCTTCGATTCGAATAAGACGTTGGTGTGGGTGTTGATGTTGCCTCTTGGTTCAGGTTCAGACAAACAGCTATTGCTTTTGCCTCTAGAAGAGTTAATAATTGAATTATATGCATATCTTTCACATGGTATATAGTTGTTTGGCTAAAGAAAGGGAGAAAATGGCATTTTGACCATCTAACAAACTCTGTGGACATCTAGAGGGGTTACTATGTGTGTGACAGTGTGAGTAATTTTCTAGGTAATATATTGTAATAGTAATTTTTTTGTAAAACTCTATAGACAATTAATATTCCTTCAATGTGCAGAATTGCATTGCATGTTCAGTCCACTTGGGTATGAATGATAGAACAAAGACAGGATCCAAGATTATGTTGATATATAAATATTTGAGTGGCTATCCTATAATAGAAACTAGATGTGATCATCATGAGTCAGTGTAAGAGTCATCGACTAATTATTGATGGAAACTGTTACATGGCATAGTAATCCACGATTTGTAGATTGAGCAAATTGGTTACTTTTGTTTCTTTAGAGAGAGAGAGGTGGGAAATTGATCACTATTGAATGGGAAACAGCAAGTCGTTTTCCCTACTGTGTGAAATTAGTACATTACCAGTGTGCGAGATTCGTGGGATATGCCACACTGATGAAGCTGTTGAGCATTTACATGATGGACAAAATATGGCATTACATAATTGGACTAATTTTACTTGATTCGTGTCTCAATCTAGTTATGATTTGAGGTTAGGGCTTGGACCATTTCTCTTGTGCGACACTCACTCATACCTACTCATTTTATAGGGTGCCTTACACATTCATTCTTGT
This sequence comes from Monilaria moniliformis, assembly GCA_034509125.1. Classification (NCBI taxonomy): domain Eukaryota; kingdom Viridiplantae; phylum Streptophyta; class Magnoliopsida; order Caryophyllales; family Aizoaceae; genus Monilaria; species Monilaria moniliformis. Next base: position 3,614 of record JAYDZE010008193.1, read on the forward strand.
TTTGCACACCTACGACGTATATCACTTAAAGCAATCATCTATATTCGAATTTTTTAATTACAAATCACACTCATTCACCCGAGATGACTCAAACCCCTACTTAATTGGAGGAAAAGCGTATTATCAACTGAACTGCGCTTCTTCGTCGTCATCTACACTCCGAATTCCAGCTGAATTCTTTGATGTGAGATTCAACCCACTCATATTACTAATTCATGGATCATAACCATTTACTAGAAATAAATTCTCAGAGTACAGAAATGGTGCTCCAGCCAAGGGGAGTAACTGAAAACAGTGCAATCATAGAGCTGTTAATCATGGTTTATCTACTAAAACAACATAGGTCATTGCCACTGTTTTTACTAAAATTCAAGAAGATGAAACATAAGGGAGACTCAAACTTATCCAGACATATATATGCTCCCCAGAAATTCATCTGATGAAACATAAATTTTTCCTATTACGGTTAAATCTAGCGATGGGGTGTCACAATCTGCGACCGATTTGTTCAACTGTTTTCTTTTTTTATTTTATACACAGGTAGGAAGTCTTTTTCCGTGTCAGATGAGATCAGTGCTCCCTTTTCAGTGTACCTCTTTCATTACATCATTTTCATTTTTTTCACTGCCATAACTGTATGTGTCCCTTAACATGTCCCATTTACTTCTAAAAAATGCACTTTATATAAGTTTAAAGCTCATTTCTCACGCGTGATCTTGACAGCTAATTAAGGATGATTAAGCGAATTTCTTAATCCAACGGGAGTTGTTGGCCTATATAGAAAACTGAATTTACTTAAGAATTCGAAACTAAACAGAACTTAATTATGTAGGATATTAGTGAAATAATATATAATTAAACCCATATTTCATATTAATAAAATCCACTTAAATTCTCAGTTAATTTCCTACGCTCATTAGTGTTCCTACCTCCACTAATATTGCATGGCGAACTAGGTCCCTCGCAATTAATTCTTCTGATTAATTTAAACCAGTAAATGTGGATTATGCATGATAATTACTACTCCAACTCGACTGAGCCTCGCTGTTAATGTTTGGTCACAAACACAAATTAACAACAAAACGTTATTTTCGTTGGAAATAAATAATTTGATTATTTTAATAAGTTGTTAGTGTATTTTGTGCATCAATGCCTAAAAAAATATATATTTACTTGGAAAGAAAAATCCGAAAACAAGCTTGTCATAATGATCTGATTAAACATGTAATACTCTGACTTGTTAAGTTGACAATATCCTAAACGTTAAGTCCACGTCAAGTAAACTAAGCCGTTAGGACTAGAGGAGGGTCAAGATGTGACGATTCAACCATTAATATTGTGTAGTTGCAAATATTAATTAATTATTTGCAAATGATAGTATATATTAACTCAAAGAAAATATATTATAATTTCCTGCTTTCCCGTTTCCTTTGATAGTAGATAACTAGAAAATATCAACTGTGCCCAATATATAATTTTCTTGATTTTTAATGAGTAGACATTTCGAGACACTATATATATTTTGAGTTTTAATGATTGAATAAATTACATATAACTCATATATATAAGGAGCTAGGTAGGTGGAATATGCATGATTGGTTCTTTCTTAAATTCTTAATGGAGCGACGCGTACCCCGAAATGTGCTTATCAACTTTATAATATCAATTATCATATCCACTAAACAATCTATACCTAAATTAAACAAGCCACTTTTGTTTTAGATATCTTTTCATGAATAAAGAACGAAAATCCCAAATAGAATGTTAAATATTTGGTGCTCGGTTGATAATATTTGCGGAAATTATTGAAAATTGTCTTTAGCCTTTACCAAGTCGATGCCTCGAAAGATCGAAAGCCGAAAGTTGGAGAATTTCAGCTTCTACCGATATTTTTTCATAAGCCTAAATGTTTATTTTATTTATCAATTAAATTCACTTATAAACCTGTTCCACACTTGATGTGAAATATTACGTCGGCATATCATAATATGCTAGCATAGTAATAAGAGCATAGACAAAATTACTTACTAAATTAAATATGTGCATTACGACTTGTACATTATATCTATATGCATAATCATAAAATAGGAATCCCTAGTTCGAAATCGTTAAATAAAATATAAAACAGGGGAGAAAAGTTACATCAAAGGCACTGACGTCACATTCAAATATTTATAGAATAGATACATATTCTCCATTGTTGTTGTCTACTTGTCTTATCCCTTTTCCTTAAACTTTTATGCATACGAATTAGTGTGCCAATGACTCTATCCTGCGCCGACGCACCCTCACTGTTAGCGGTTTCTTCATTTCACAAGAGAGCCTCAGCTCCTCGGACAGGTCCACAACAGCCGCCGCCTCAAATTCAAACTCATGCAAAAGCCTCGCCACCCAAAAGCTGACGGCGGTCATACCCATTACTTTACCCGGGCACGACCTCCGACCCGACCCGAAAGGCGCCAGCCTCAAATCCGTAATCTCCGCGCCCGTCAGGAACCTCTCGGGCTTAAAGCTCAACGGGTCGGACCAGTTATCCGGATCCCTGCTGATTGCCCACATATTAACCATAGCAGTGGTTCCCGCGGGTACATGGTAGCCGTCAACCGTGGAATCCCTGATCGACAAACGGGACCACGAAAGCAACGGCCCAGGGGGGTGCAGCCTCAGGACTTCCTTCACGACTGCCGTTAAGTAAACAAGCTCCGTCAAATCAGACTCCGTAAGCGCACGTGTCTTCCCCACGACCGCGTCCAGCTCATGCTGGACACGCGACTGAACATCCTGGTGCAGCACTAGTCTCGCCAGTATCCACTCCATCAGCACCGCCACTGTGTCCGTGCCTCTAAATATCATCTCCTGCACTCATAAAAATGATAACTAATTTTAATTCTCGAATCATATTTACCCAGACATAGTCGTTAATGCTGCTTACCCATAATAGTGAGATCATGTCGGATTCCGACAGCCGGTCGGGCCCTTGAAGAGACAGCAAGACGTCCACGAAATCACGACCGGTGTCTCGCTCCTTGTGCTCGGCCATAATCCTGCCGACAATCCGGTTCACCCGGGGCACCATCTGGGCGCACCTGAACCGGATTTTCTGAACGTCGAAATCTGCTAAAAAGGACAAGTGATCGGACCAGTTGAGCTGGCCTAGCAAATCGTATCCTTCCTCCACCAAATCTCTCAACTCGGCCGTCTCTGGATTGGCAGAATCAAGCACGTACCTCCGTCCAAACACAGTGTACATCATGTTGTTAAGCGAGGCCAGCTTCAACACATCCCTCACGCAGATAGGATCACCGTCTTTTCCAGAACAATCCAGAACCGCCGCCATCTGATTCGCTATCTCAAACCGTTGGTGCGCGGAAGCCTTGAGCTGCTTGGGGCAGAAGAGGTGAGCGGAGGCGATTCGGCGGAGCGTAGTCCAGTAAAGACCGTAGGGAGCGAAACCCATGGACCGGCTGAACATGAGCTCGTAGGCCGATTCCTTAGCCGGGCGGTCCACGAAAGATGAGCCGTTCAAGATATCGCGAGCCACTTCGGGGTTGCACGTGACAATCACTCGTGTTTCCCCGAGGCTGAAAGCCATGAGGCGCTTGGCTCCGCAGGATTCAGCTGCGGAGGCTAACCTTCGGTGAGCCAAGCCGGCCATAAGATCCATGCTGCCCACAACTAGGACACCCCTCGGGCCAGGAATAGCCCGAGAGATAAAAAACAGCTTTGTCCACCTCAGGCGGCCCCAAGCGGAGCCACCGGGGTGAGCCCAGAAGATCACGTTGAGGATTAGCCATGACAGAAAGAAGACAAATGCCAAGATTATGGCGTTTGAAGGGGAAAGAGATTTGCATTTGGAAGCGAGAGCCACGAGCCAGAGGTTATCGACGTGTGGTTTCATCATGTTATGTTTGGTGTGTGTGTGAGAGAGATATGCAAGGATGGATGAAAGTTTGGTTGCCTTTGAGGTTTGCTATCTGCAACTGGTTTATATAGGGAGCGAGCTGTCGAATTTACTGTTGGGGTTTATTTTTTAATGCTGTGGTTTAACGTTAATTTTGGGTCTTAATTTGTTCCATAACTATCAATAACTAATTAGTTTGCACTCTTTCACTGTTCAGCCCAACAGCTTTAGTAGCACTTAGTCGGTCTGCATGTGTGTAACAGCAATCGAATTTATTTTGAAATATCTCAAGCTTTGTCTTGCTGTAGAGGAATCTAATTCCGTAAATCATACTTTTTTCGTCACCAATGTAAAAACGTAAACTATATGGATATAAAGAAACTTTGCAAGTAAATTTTTTATAGGATGCAGAGTTTCTAATATACGTTGTTAAACATTTTCGAAATTAAATATTATAATTTCTAAAATAAATTAATCGACTGTAGGTTGAGTTATGAAGCCTAAAAGTATTGGTCCCGTTATGTTATTGGAAGCCTTTGGGCTGGACTGTATTTAGGGTTGGATTAAGGCTACGTTCTCATCGTAAATAGAGATGAGCGGTTGAAAAATTATAGTTACTGGAAAATAAGTGAGATGATGGAGCAGCGCCGCCAGGGGCAACAACAGAGGAATATAAAGAACTAAGAAAAATTAAGGAGAGCGCGTGGGGGCACGCACCAATGGGAATGACCCATTAATTAATTAAAACCTTAATGCGTACAAGTAGATGCCTGAACCCATTAATTAATTAAAACCTTATTATATGTTAATAATGTGATGTTGAGTTAATTGTTATGTAAGGGTCAAGATTTGTGAGGTCACTGAATGTCGCCACTGTTTGTCACTTGCCTCCCTTTCTTACTAAACCGCACCTACTTAGGCATTAACACTTCCACTCCAACAATATTTTTTTCCACACATACAGCATTTGAGGGGGAAATAAATATAATTGTGCGACCATAACTAAGATCAAAGTCCCACTAGCTCTTAATTTATCCAAAAACATGTTGGCCTCTTTTAGCCAAGGGGATTAAGCTGTTGGTCTTAGTTTACTTAGTTTAATCCAATTCGTGCAAATGTGCAAGTTGTCAGAAATAGAAAATATACTGTAGTTACGAACATGATCGGTCAGAAATTGGAGACGGTTGAATAGAGCAACAAAAATGGGACCCCATTACTTAATTCGAAATAAAGGCCACAAGTTGTTGACGACAAGGATTGTGTGGATGAGTGAAGAACAATTCCCCCACCGTTGATCATCCAAGATCACACGTACAAACAAACATCAAGATCTTCCAAATATTGGCCCCGGTCTCCCTCAATTGTTTGCTCGTCCTTTGAAATCTTGGTTCAATCGCAAATGTGATTGTCGACTTCTCTCTCATGAAATTGTGCTTGAATCATGTCCCTCTTGGAAATCTATAGAGGAAGTAGATTGCAGATGCGTCTAATTCAGACTATCTTGATTTCATCTCCAATTAATAGAGTCGGGGTGGAACTGAATAGCTTTTAGATTACGCTTTTCGTTTATTATGGCATGTGTATAGATTGTGGTGAGGTTAGTATTAAGTAAGAGAGGAGTGAGAATAGAGTTGAGCAATGAGCATGAATAGATTTGTTTAGAGGTTTCGATGGAAAAAGATAGTGGATATCTCTGTGTACACAGTGGCCTAATGGTAATGACTCATGATTTAATGATCTGAATTATTATTCTAAAGTTAGCTGAAAGAATATTATTCGACTCCCTATCAAGGATGCGCTACTTCCTGACATCACAAAATTAAATAATTTAAATAAATTAAGGGGGCATATCCAAATTAAGATTGGCAGTTGCTCCTTTTACTTAGATATGATTCTTTTCTTAATAATTTAATAAAATTGTTTATTTTAATACTAGGATCTGTGGTATTTATTTATATAATTAAGCATCAATAATGTACATGTTACTATATTGAATTTTTAGGACCATACAATATACACTAATACATATCAATGCACAAAGATCCGTCCTTTTCCCCACCAATTAATAACTTTTCCAATAATTCATGCTGGCAACTAAATTAAGTCATTACAATCTTTGTCAGCAACTTTATTTTGAAGTGGGATTTCCAGTGAAGAAAGAAAAATTGGATTGGTTCGACAACTTAGAGGACTGGATAGACTTCTTAATCCCAAAATCTGTTTGCTAATTTAGAAAATTTAAAAGATGATTCTTTCAATTTTGTATTTTCAGTTCCACACTTGATTTGACAACTCTAGTACAAATTTGTTGTCATATTTATAAAGTAGATAAATAGATCTGCAAACGGGTATAATTCAAATTCTTTTTTACTTTTGTACGAGTGGCGGATCCAAGGGGAGGCGTGAGGGGGCAGCCGACCCCCTGACAACTAACTTTCCCTTAGCATCATCGGTTAAATGACATGGTCGCCCCTCCCTCGATGATCGGATATGTCTTTGTTGCTGCTCGAAACTTGAAATTTTTTGCTTCTCTGGAAAATATAACGCTTGAAGAAATCGTATTTGCTATGACCAGCCATTGTTGCGACTCAAAGACTGAAGAAGACGTCGTGGAAATATAAGTTCTGAAACTGAATGAGACTTTTCAACCGTACACCCCCTCCATTTTCAAGTTCTAGATCTGCCACTGTTTGTACCCAACATATATGTGCAATATGAATCCATACATATACTATCATTGTTGTTAATATTATATTCTACGAATAAAAGAAACCCTACTTTCTTTCTTGGGGCATTGATTCTGACCGATCCGATCATAGGTTGTTAGCCGGTTTCGGTTTGGAACCGGAAACCGCCGGTTCCGGTTTCGGTTCCAAACTGCCGGTTTTTGGGCAGTTTTCGGCGGTTCCGGTTCGGTTTGGCGGTTTTTCATTTTTTTATTAATTTAATTCAAATTTAAAATCGAAGTCGAAAACAAATGTAAGTAAGTAGATCGATTTATTACTATAAGAGAAATTACAATAAATTACAAATTAGGAAAACGACTTGAGCCA
>JAYDZE010008204.1:0-10564 GCA_034509125.1 Monilaria moniliformis
GGCGGGTGTTAGGGTTTTCTTTTCTTTCATTCTTCGGTAGATTGACCGAATTGGCCTTCTGGTTTGATGCGTCACCTTCAAGCTGGGCAGTTTGGCGACGTTCATCTGGCGGTTTGCAATTTTGGCTTCAAAAAATTTCAGTCTTTCAACATCCTTGTACCTCATGTTCCCATATCTTCCAATATCCTGCATATTAACACCTATTAAGTGCGTTCGACCCCTAATTCCTAGCAACAATTAAGTCTTATCAAGCCTGGACCTAACGGGAAGATGAAAGTCTTCAAGGCACGGCTAGTACGCTGATGAGACATTGAGGTGACCAAGATCGCATCAGAGGACAACCTGACAGATCCTTTCACTAAGCCCGGCACGACGTTTACTCGTCATGTGGAAGCGATGGGAGTCAGATGTATCGATCACCTAGATCAATTTTCAGTATAAGTGGCAGAATAGGCAGTGTGTGTATGCTCGAAAGCTTGTTTTTTAGTATAAATGGGAGATTGTCAGGGTATATACTGAAAAGCAAGCCTTGAGCTACTTTGTATTTATAAAACCTTATTTCCCAATTTATGAGAAGATTATTATTTTGTCACATTGATTTTCTTTTCATATTGTTTATCTTATAATTCAATATGATTAAGCAAATATGTCTAAGTCTTTTGCATTATAGACTGAGTGGTGATCAAGTTATTACTAAAGGTTCCTCAGTCAGTTTCTTGCAAAACAAAAACTAAGTTTCACAACCTAGATAGACTTAGACAATCTATCGCGAAGAGTTGCAGTGTCAATCCAAAACTTTTGCTAACCTTGGTAAACAAAAGACACTGGTGTGGTATAGCACTGAAAGGATTCACGTGATATAATATTTTCTTGCTGATCACTGGAAGACGAGGTCTCAGTGATATTTATTTCTTAATCTTTGTATAACATTGAGCATACTTTATTGATTATGCGTTGCTTTGATATATCAAAAAGTGCGAGCTTTTCGTAGCCCAAGGATCCTGATACTTTGAGCAGTGATAATTAATGACTAAGAGGTGCTGGGATTATTATTGCACTGAATCGTGTCCCGCGAGAGTATGGGTTGATTATATCCCCAATAGGAGTTCAATAAAAGGTTTATTGTACAAAAGTCCGTCCGGCTTGGAATTTATTCCAAAGCATAATAAATAAAGAATTTTGAACTAAACCACACTTGGCAAAAAATATTAATTAATTAAAACCTGCAGCATGTTTAAATTAATTAATGGATATTAGAATCTTAAACATGGGAAATAAATTAATTAAAAAGAAATTCAAATTTTTTGTAATTTGGATTTGGACAGGTAAGCCAATATTGATTTCTATATGTTGGGCTTATATTAAATTGAGACTCAATTTAATTAGTAAAACCCAACAGGGAAGTCCAATTCATATTTCATTGGTTCCCTAATCGGGCCATTACATCTCTATATATAAGAGGAATGAAAAAAGAGAAGAAAAAAAAAAGAACACTTGTACCAAAACCTAGGCTTGCACTTTTTGAAAACCACACAAGCACACACACTACAATTTTCGAAAATTGCTAGGTTATTCCTAGTTCTTTTTTCTTCTCGTCTTTCTGTTTCAAGTCATATGTAATGTATATCAAAGAACGGCATCGTTCTACCGTCTATGCTCAATTGAAGCGTAACTCTCGGAGTTGTGATTTTAAAGTGTAATACGCATATCTACAATTGAAATCCATCACACACACCATGATTATGGTCTATGTAATGTAATAATATCTAATAACGACATCGTTCTCGTCAAAATAGCCTCAAAATCGAGTTTGTACCGTCTATGCTAAATTGAATTGTAACTACCGGAGTTGCAATTTTCAAGAGCAATAGGCATATCTACAGCCGAAGTCTACAACACCCTCCCTCATTATGGTGTATTTAATGTAATAATATCAAAAAGATGTATCATTCTCGTCAAAATAGCCTCAAAATCGAGTTTGTACCGTCTAACTTCAATTGAAGCATAACTCCCAGAGTTTCAATTTTAAAGAGCAATATGCATATCCACAACTAAAATCCACCACACACTCCCTTATTATGATGTATGTAATATAATAATGTCGAAGAACGGCACCGTTCTCGTCAAAATAACCTCAAAATCGAGTTTGAACCGGCTAAACTCAATTGAGGTGTAACTTCGGGAGTTGTGATTTTTAAGAGCAATACACATATCTACAACTGAAATCCACCACACACTCCCTCAATAGGGTGTCTATAATTTAATGTAAATATATCGAAGAACGGCATCGTTCACGTCAAAATAGCCTCAAAATCGAGTTTGTACCATCTAACATCAATTGAAGCATAACTCCCGGAGTTGCGATTTTAAAGAGCAACACGCATATCTACAACTGAAATACACCACACACTCCATTATTATAATATATGTAATGTAATAATGTCGAAGAACGGCATCGTTCTCATAAAATATCCCCAAAATCGAATTTATACCGTCTAAGCTCAATTGAAGCGTAACTTCGGGAGTTGTGATTTTTATAAGCAATACGCATATCGAACACTGAAATCCACCACACAATTCCTCATTATGGTGTATGTAATTAATAATATTGAAGAACGACATCGTTCATGTCAAAATAGCTTCAAAATCGAGTTTGTACCGTCTAAGCTCAATTGAAGCGTAACTCCTGTAGTTGCGATTTTAAAGAGCAATACACATTTCAACAACCAAAATCCACCACACCCTCCCTCATTATGTATGTAATGTAATATTGTCGAAGAACAACATCGTTCTTATCAAAATAGCTCCAAAATCGAATTTATACTGTCTAAGCTCAATTGAAGCGTAACTTCGGGAGTTGTGATTTTTAAGTGCAATACGCATATCTACAACCGAAATCCACCACACCCTCCCTCATTATGGTGTATGTAATGTAATAATGTCAAAGAACGGCATCGTTTTAGCCAAAATAGCCTCAAAATCGAGTTTGTATCGTCTATAACGTCTCAAAACCACTTTTTGGTTGTCCCATTTATAATGTCTCAAATTCAAAAAATTACCTAAAAGTCGTCTTACAAATGGACTCCCTTTAATTTGTAACCACATTGCATTTCTTAATCCCCGTACACGGAGCATTTTGAGACCTTACTAATGGGACTGAGAAAGTACTATTCATATAACTCGAATTTTTATTTTAAGGGAAAGTAAGAACAATCCTGTTAGAAATACCAATATAAAATATAGCAAAATCACACCAACAACGACTCTGTGGCCCAATGGATAAGGCGCTGGTCTACGAAACCAGAGATTCTGGGTTCGATCCCCAGCAGAGTCGAACGAAATATTAGGAAAAAAAAAATTAAAAATCTTAATTAATTTTTTCCCTACTATTTCAATCAAACCAATTGTTTTTTAATTGCAACGACGAATAAAAATTTCCGTAAAAAAGAAAAAGGAACTGATATTCACATAATCAAACGAATCAACTATTATTACACAAATAACCAGAAAACAATGTCTGATAATCATCAGATAAAGCAACACAAGTATTCATAACTTTTTTCATTTGTCAGTTCCCTTTGAGGAACTTGTATGATCAAATTCTTGAAAATAAAAAGAAAGCTAATTACAGTTTCACGTGGTCGCCGGTCTCTTGGCCGGCGACTGCTGCGTTATTGGTGGAATGCTGTACAAAGACTTGAGCTGCCTGCTGATCAGCTTACTGTTATTAACAGACATTTGAAGCTCCAAGTCATCCGACCACCATTGCTCCAAACCATGCGCTTCCAGAAACTTCTGCTTCCCCTTTGAGAACACGAAGAGCTTAGCCGCGCATGGTGAGTTCGTCTCCGGTGGCTTGGCATTCTCCTTATCACCACCACCATTACTACTCTCCTCTGGCCCAACTGGATCACTATAGTAGCAGCAGATGTAGTCACTGTTGTTCACATACAAATGAGGCACCCATTGCTTTGATCCCAACGTCACCGATGATTTTGCCTCCTCCATACCATCATCACCCATACTCGAAGGCAGCATTGCTCTGACCCTCTTCCACATCACCCCAGCCTTCTCCCCCATGTTTCTCAGGCTCGAAGCCAGTGACAGCGATGGAGGATTGAAAAAATGCGCCTCCACAAACACCCCTTCTTTTGCTAGAGCTTTCCCGACTTGGAGGGCAAAGCCAGCACCTAAAGAGTGGCCTGCAATACACACATTGCTGCTCCCATACTTATCGGAGATGGATCTCAATGCCTTGAATGCACAGCTGAATCTCACCGATCCCTTGAGGTTCTCCCAAGCCAAGAAACGGAGATCATCCGCTATGTCGCGTCTAATTGTGGGGCTCTTTAGCAGAGTCCCTCTGAGCACCAGAACAGCCTTTGGTGCACCTTTGGGCCTCAGAAGCATAAAATCTGCAAAAGCAGCTGCTCGATCCCATTCTAGTATGGCCCCGAATATTGATCCATCTCTCTCGTCTATGAGGGTTTCGACCAGTTTGTACTTGAAAGGTATCCACCATTTAGGGGCAAGAGCGTTCTCATCGCTTCTGCTTTCTTGCCTGTCCAATTCAAGCAAGTAAACTGCTTGTATGAAGCAAGCAATTACCGTCCTTTTGTATTTCCCATCCTTCCTGTTTTACTCAATTCGTGTTAGTGAAGGAAAATCAATTCCAACTCCAAATTTCCAAGTAAAAAACACTTGAATCTCTGCATTTAGTATTATAATATAAGAGATCAGATCAATTTGTGTGGACAAATATACAATTTCGGGTTTATGTGATTCTATCTACTTCTCTTCTAACTATTCATTCTCCTCGCTAAATAATTGAACAAATGAACCAGCAATAGATTTAGCTACAGAAAAAGAGATATAAATCATTAATTTTATATAGCCACAGCAAAGATCACTAGTTTCAAGCAGATCACTAATTTCTTGATTTCAGCGCACAAAAAAGAAATTAGCTTAAATATCTGGAACGCTAAGTCAAACAATGCAATAAAGATGAAAATCCAAAACTTAAAAAAAGATATAAAAAAAAAGATGGGAAAGATGAATTGCGCTTACCAAGTGGAATTGATGAGATCTCTCCAGTTTATGGTAGGAACATTGCGTGGTCCAGATACATGAAACGCGTAGGGATGGTGTTCTGTTTGAGTATGAAGCTCTAACTGATTCGCTCCTCCTGCTTCCTCCACCACCTGCAAAACCTCGTTTTTCATCTCTTCTGCACCTTTCCTCGCCACTCCTTCTCTCTCTAACACTCCTGAATCTGCTAGCACAAGAAAAGAATGAAGGCAGAGAGATGAAAAAGGAAGGAAGATTGGAGTATGTGTTAAAGCATTGTTGAATGCTGAGGGTGAGAAGGGACCTGCCTTTTGTTTTTTGATTTAGGAAGGGTGGGAGTGGGAGTTTCAGATTTGTAACGGTCATATTTCCTGCTCGTTGGTTTCCAGGTGGATGCTAACGTAAGCCGCGTATCCGTCTGGATTCCAACACGGCTAAGGAAAATGCTTCAAGGGTGTTTTCGTCATTCTCTAAATTCCAATATGCAATAAATGACATCAAATAAAAATATTGTTACTCATCTATGTAGTAATGTAATGCAGTCTTGTTGATAGAAAACTTATCAATTTTATGTATAAAATCTCTTGACCGAAATGCAACCCAATTATGAAAATTGTAAATTGTAAACTTTCTTATTCTCACTCTCCACCACTGGCTTTGGCTTTCACAGAATGGATGAGATTCAAACAAATGAAAGTTTAGTATCTTTCTTCTCAATCAAGTTATTGAATTTCATTACATGCTTTCTCTCTACAAACATATGTATGTATGTATGTATGTATGTATGTATGTATGTATGTATGTATGTATGTATGTATCTATTGACGTCTACTTGAATGTCACGAGCTTCAAACGCAGTTCTCTTCTGCACCCATCTTGTGGTGAGCTATCTGCGACTTCGACGCGGCGCCTGGCTGCCCCAAGTAGTGCCATTTCTCTTGGAGGAGGTAGAAAAGAAGCATCCTCCAACGTCCTTTTATGGTAAGCTTGTAAACCAGTGAACACATTGATCACTCCCACAAACGAAGCTACAATTCCCACTAGCCAGTGGAACACAAACCAAATCTTTCTGCCTCTGCTTCCCCTACAAAAAAACAAACCATACAAGTTATTATATATATAGTCCAGTCATTGCAACAAAATGTCCTAATAGTGACGTAATTTTTGAAAAATTGTGAGAATTATAAATGTGACTAAATAAAATTGTGCAATTTTATTAATAGTTACGTGGAATATAATTCAAAAGCGTTGATCCTAATTAATTACCTATGTGGCCTCAAGATGCTAAGCACCGTTTGCAACCATATGGCAGCGTAGAAGAGGAGACCTATTAACTGGTGGTAGTTGCTGAATGAGTTGTCGAAGTATTTTATTGATATTACTCCTCCTGCTGCTGCAACAAGGACTGCGCAAACCTGCACCACATCATACGTATATAGTGAGGCAACAATCAATGTGATGATAATCATTGAGCTTTAATATTGTTTTATTGTTTACCTAACTAACATCATAAGTTGAACTAGGGCTAGCTAGTAAGTTTCTTACCTTGCAAGAATTCATTATGATTATTGCATGATGATAATTATTATTGAGATGATTTTTTTTTTGGGATGGGGGGGGATGTGGCATGTAATTAGTATCAAATTGAAAAGAAGTAATTTTCTTGCCTGCGTGATAGCATGAATGTAAAATATGATTCTTAGGTTAGTGGGAGATGGGTCTGCATTCGAGATCCTCTTTATGAGTACAGAAATTGGCATCAAGAAACCAACAGAAGCCCAGAGGAGGAATCCATATATGGAGTTTGATCTCAAATGACAGTTTGGGAGTCACCTACAAATTAACCGAAACCGAATTAAATCTTGAACTGTAGTGTGAAGGGGATGGAAGAATATCTATGTGTGTATAATGTTGATGTGTTGATCGAGTGATGCAGCTAATGGCAGAAGATTGAAGAGGAGCAGGCCTGCAAGAGAAAGGAGGTTGTGTGCAGCTAACATGTTTGTAACTGTGGTAAGGGAGGACGAAATTGGCTATATAAATGAAGATTGATGATGAGTCACAAGAGTGGAGTCTCTCTCTCTCTCATCATTCGCTTTATAAGAATAAAATAAGTGGCAAGTAAAGGGATTTCGAAGAACTTTTTACTTTGGACTTTAACAAGTATCTACCTGTCTTTATTTTCTGTTTTTATAGAGATTTATTCAATTCTAATAGTGATATGTAGCTAAAATAAAAAATATCACGACAGTGAACTATAAAGCTGCTCACTATATCCATATTTAAAAAGTTATTCTTTCATGAAGTTAGTTACAAAATTTTAGATAAATACATAAACGAATACTTGTGTAAAACCATCTTACTGTAAGACAAGATCAAGATTCAAAACCATATTATAAAAAAAATTACAAATAATTTGGATCCCAATGTTATTGCTATCCAACAACACACAAGAAATGGGAAGAAAGTCTATTTTATATTGTATTAACTAATAAAACCAAGAATGCTATTGCTATCTGCATGCTTGCTGGCTGCATACACCGATTAAATAATCAGTCACATTGCCTTTTCTCACACCACAAAAAGCTTTACGTTTAAATGAAGGCACCAAAAAACCGAAAATGAATCACACTGTAAAAATGAGCAAACAAAACTAAGAGAGGCCTTGGAACGACAGGCGGTCGCGCAGAGTATCAAAGATCGAAGAACCTCCGGCATTTTGTGAAAACGACTGTCTCAATCTCCCCAGCAATTCGCCATCCTTGGATTGAGATGCTGCATCTGCAGCTTCCTTGGCCATCCCGATTTTCGCATAAGCCTATTTGCCAATCACAGCACATTCAGTTTGTAAACAGAAGGCACAAAACTATGTGAAAATTGCATGTTAGTGTAGTTACCTCAGCTCTCTCTCTCGGATCTGAAAGCTTCGGTATATATTTAAGTGCTTCATCTTTCTGTCCGGCGTCAACGCAAGCTTCCACAAATGGACGATAACCTAAAAACGACGTGAATATATGTTAAATAACATGAATAAGGAACCCACTAAGAAAAAGATTCAGGTTTCTCATAAATGAGTCAAAAGCATGATATACTAGCACAAGATATGCTAAATATCAAACCAACTATGGTTGAAAGTTAATTTCATGTTAGTTATTTCTCGTTTTAGCCTTTTGCATACAAAAACCAAGCAAAATTTGCAGCAAGGCATAACAATTTAAACATGCATCACTATAAGAATCTGCATCTATCACTCTATTACTGCACAGAAAATAAGCATAGCATCGGAAAGGTTATCATATCTTACCATGCAAAGCATATTCTGATTATGCAAAATATTGAAGACTATGTGAACGAAGCACGGAGGAAAGAATGGCAAAACAAGATGAAGATTGGAAAAAATTTGAACATAAAATAAACTATGACTGCATAGCAACTGACCAATTGGTGGCCTCTTCTCTTTTGAAAATTTTTCCAGCGCATCCCAGTCTCGGATTGTTGCCAGAGCAAAGCATTTAAGCCAATACCACCGCTTGTCAGAAACCTGAATCATATTCATGATATTTCAAAAATAAATTGTGCCAAATAAAAAAAAATAAAACATACCTGTCTATCAGTCTATGAAAAGGCAAGAGTATTCCTAAAACAGTTATTTGCATATTGTGGTTACTTCATGTGGCAATATGTGGATTATACAAACCTTGAATTCAGTTCTAACTTTATTTGCAGCACGATGATTTCCCAGAACAATACATGTGCGAATTGTGTCACTGACACTTGAATCCAGAAAAATAGCCTGCTTTGTTGTTACCTCCAATTCGCGTTGAATTCTGCAGATAAAAGACTATGCACAGTTCATTTTAAATAGAAATAGAAAAAGGTCTTGAAAGGGATTAAAAAGGGATGTGGGGAGAGGATCAAAGAAGAACAAAATCATGCTGCTTGGGTTAAGCAAGCCCATTCTAAATATCACATGTTCTAAACATACGGTTGAGTATTTGAAGGGTAAGATGGTCATACAAGCTCAAAATTAATCAAGCCATATATAGTGGATAAGCTTGGATTGTTTTTATTAGTCCATCATATCACTCAAAGTAAACGCCCCCTAAATAATATAAAATTATCACTATAAGCTATATGGGTTCTTAGTTAGTGTAGTAGATTGAATTTGTTACTTTACATGTAGCTTTCCCACAGTTCATATTATCAACAAATTAATAAATAATACGAGTCTAATCCGGCACTCAGCCATTACTTAAAACTGAATGGAGTTACGAAAATACGAGATTCATACATTAGAATTAGTACAGTGACCAGCAACAAAGTTATATTATCATAAGAACGACATGATAGATGGAATCAATAATTTTACACAAGTTCTACCATTATGAAATGTCAGGATAGACTCATGTTAGGGTGGTTTTATAGTGGATATCATATCAAGCAGTTGCAAGTTATATCAATTCAATTTAATAAATATTTTTGTTTTTTATCATTAAAGACAATATTTATTCAATATTTCTAGGAAGTACAGAGTTTTTGGCAATTACTCTTGGAGGCATTCACAAGCCCTTAAGTACCCAACACAACAATTACCTTAAGAGTTTGGCATGTTCCTCAGCTGCCTTGGACTCAAACATATGTTCTTTTGATTCTGCAAAAAGATTACTAGCCTTTTCAATTAGTTTTATGCGTGGGCCAAGAGATGATCCTTTGGCCCTTGGATCTTTTGCAAGTTCCCACGATTCTTTCCACAAGAGATAAGCTACCTCCTGCAAAATATAAAACCTTTTATTACAACAAATGTTATAAAAGAGAAGAGGCAAAACATTGTGCCTTGGGATAAAAAAAAGAACTTGCTACCAGAGCCAAGATCCAATATCAGAAAACATCATATAAACACCATCTTCAAAACAGAAAAACTGCAAGAAAGGCAGCATGCAAGAATGCAATATCTAAGGCATTCCAAAGACTATTGAAACCCTACCAAAAATCTCTCGGGTATCATTAAAGTAGAAATGTGAAATGACGGATGAATAGGAATGGAAGTTCTGAAAGACAAGAAAGCCATAATACCAAGTTTCTCCTATCTTACAAGTCAGTTTGCTAATACTAATCTGAAATAACCATACTAATTCCTTAAATGTGTTGAGAGTATATAATAAAGGAAGAAGAAGAGACCCCATGGATCAGGTAAATGTGAATATAAGACAAATGAACAAGAAAGACCCCATGAATCAGGTTACTGTTAATTGACCTGGAGTTGCCCAGTGGATAGAAAGAAGTCCTTCAAGAACTCATGCTTGTAACACCTGGAAGAAGATCAAATGATCAGAATGATAACCTGCATTAATGAAACAAATTTCTTCCCATCCTCATGGAATTTGGGAGGATAAGTAATTTACCTACCGTGCGTATTTGACAAACAGATCACGTGCAAGAGGTCTAGCCTGTATTGTTGAAAAAAACTCCAATGGTGGTCTCTGAAATATTGCAATTG
>JAYDZE010008215.1:0-10564 GCA_034509125.1 Monilaria moniliformis
ATGGAAAAATTCTATCTTTTTTAGTTTCAACAATCTTTCGAGAAAGGCTACCCAAATCTTCAATACCAATCAACCATACATCTCTTCTCACAACATAAAAGAAAATAGATGTTCGGGGGGCGGGGGTGGGGGGTCGGCCGCCCCCTCCCGCCCCCTAGATCCGCCGCTGACTATATTTTCCATTCTATCTCTTCAATCTTCCGTTCATTTATATATTTATTCATCAAATTTTACTTATAATTACTTGCATCTTGATTATAAATTTTTTTTTTATCTTACACCGAATGTAAGATTTATAGTATTTTGTCAGTCACGGGCAATATTAAATAGGTAATAGCTAGAGCTTTGAAGCTTTTTTTTTTTTTCTTCTGATGAAAATGTATTTATAAGCAGCTTGTCCTCTCTCTCTCTCTCACTCAGGCACACACACAAACTGGTGGTGATTAGGCCAACTGAAAATCTTAAATAGAACAAATTGTTTAAAAATGGAGATCTTGAATCGAAAGGCCCCAAGAAATTCGCTTCTTTTGATGCAAGAAAAAGTCTCAACAAACTTAGCATAAAGCCAACACAAAGTTGGCGAGGCCTTTTGAGAGAGTAAAAAAAGTCACGAGTCAAAAAATTGGTCACCCCCTTTCAATTTCCAAGTCCCCACCCCGCATGTGTGCATCAATAAGCATCATGTAATTGCAACTCTCATAAATTTACTCACACTAACCATGGACATTTCGATCTTTCAACATTCCTAAAAGAAAAGAAAATTATCTCTCTCAAGAAAATCCTTCAAGCGATTACTTTCACTTTTTTTCTTTTTTTCTTTATGATGAATGAAATCCGCAATTGCTGCACGAGGTGCATATTGGATAAATCCAATTTTCACAAATCCCACATGAAAGGTGAACAACGCTTAAAAATCAAGGACAACAGACTCGAAATAGTAAACATTAGCGAAATACGAACTCAAGACATTTGACCTCAAAAATACATGTACCACCGATCGATTAAGTCATTCCCTTAGGGGACATGTCAAGAGTTTCAAGACCTATAGTTATTTATATTATCATGCCACCATGCCATTATTTATGTAAAACATTTCGCGTCAATCTATTTTATATGCACCGAATTGCTAAGTGGGAGAGGCGATAGGTCCCTAAATTTGACAGAGAGTTTGAAGTTTGAATCCATTTGGTCTCAGCAACAGTAGCTTTCTGAGGTAGATTTCCCAAGACTCTCTGACTCTGAGTGTGTGTGTGTGTGAGTGGTCTTTCCCTCTCAACAGGAGCAGAGAGAAAAAGCAGAACACAGTTTGTTGTCACCAAATTTAATGTTTCTTGGAGGTTTCTTCTGTTTCTGCTTAGGGAGTTTTCTCTCTCTGCCGTGCTGTCCGCTTCCAGCATTTATGGCCCTCTGCACTTTCATTAATATTATACATACATACATACCTGGAGATTTCACCGTTGCAAGGGATCACCATTTACTATCTTCTTGATGCATTAACTCTCTCTCTCCCTCCCTCTCTATAAGGTATGTTGGTTATATTCTCTGCTTTCTTCTTCATTGGTGCTAATGATGAAAATCTTGATATGGGAACATTCTTTGTTCATCATTACCTCAATTACGTTTCTGAAAAACAACATAGGATTCTAATATGCCTAACAAATGCAGTCTTGAAACCTTCTTGGTTGCATGAAACTTTTTTATAAAGATTGGTGTGTTGTGTTGCCCGTGGAAAAAAAATGAGGAAGTTGAGTTCATAATCAAGGAATTCTTGGCTTGTGTGTTGATAGTCTATGGGGTACTTGAACAAGTTGGAACCGAAGAAGAGGCAACTCTCCTCAGCCAGTTTGTTGAAAGAAGAGGTAAAAATGGTGCATTTTCATACTAATTTTATATGAAATGTGCAGCTGTAGTAATAGTATAGTTTGTTATATTTCAAGGCTGAAACTGGGATGCTCTATACTTGAATAGTTAAAGATGAAAAAAATAGCATATGCTCCCTAAAACTCAACTAGAAAAAGAAAAGATGATCAAATTTCTAATTGAGTTTTTTGACAGTGCCATATCAAAACCTTGCAGATTGTACAGCTCCAGAAAGAGCTAGAGGGCCAAACTGTGGTACGTTCCGCGCTAGAGAAGGCGCTGAATCACCGCCCTCCCATGGATGATTCGACGTACAAATCACTCTCTCAGGTTGCTCACTTGTTCTTTCTTTTCTTGTACCTAAAACTGGCTTACCACATTGTTGTCTATTTCCTCTATTTCTGTAATTTTATCTCATACTAACTAATTGCTCAAGATTTGGTATCTAAACCCAGCCAGCAGAAAATCTCATCAAAGAAATAGCTCTCTTGGAGTTGGAGGTTGTGTATTTGGAGAAGTACCTTCTCTCAATGTACAGAACAAGCTTCTCCAAAAGGCTAACGCCTTTGCCTAAATCGGGCACGAGGCCAAAAACTGATGCTGAGACTCCGAGTTGGAGATCTGTGGAAGTTGGCAAGACAAGTTTAGAATCAGTGAGTGAGGAATCTGTTATTAGGGTTGATGATGATTTAGACAAGGCGTTGCCTGTGAGATGCAACGAGGTTCTTGGCTCAGATGCGTTGGCAGACACTGGTATATACCGGAGCCACTCATCCCTCTCTCACTCGGCTTGCTCCTTCAGAGCCTCGCCTTCGTATGGAGCTGTAGCTGAAGCCCTAGACTCGTACCACTCTCTACCTTTATCCTTGCTTGAGGTAGTTAACTAACATATATCTTTCCTCTAAACACTTTCTTGAAACAATTCATTGTTCAAAAAAATGGCATAATGTGTATGTACTTCACCAGCACACGTCAGAGGATGCTAATCGAGGAGAGGACCCTCGTTGTAGCTTTCAAGAAACGCCCAACTGGATATCTGAGGAGATGATCAGATGCATCTCAACCATCCATTGTCATCTTTCTGATCCTCCTCTCTCCTCTCAAGGTTTCTCTACCTCATCACCTCTCTATGCACAAGGTGAAAAGACCTCATCGTGGCAGAGAAATCCTTTCCATGTCGAGGCATCAAAGGAACATTCTGGATCATTCTACACAATGGTGCAAGTATGCAGCATTGCAAGAGATTCCCAGAAGCTAAATTATGTTCAAGACCTGCTGCAGAAGTACAGGTAATGATGAATGCTCCAGAGCTTGATTTTTTACTGAAAATAGAAACTGTGCGGATGCTAATGTGCTAGTATTTTTTCAGGTGCATCATTTCTAAACTGGCCCTAGTGGATCCAGGAAGACTGAATCATGAAGAGAAATTAGCATTCTGGATCAATGTACACAATGCACTAGTAATGCATGTAAGAAAAATTCACATCTGATAATCATATCTATGTATCTCCAAAATATATATCATGTCACGCCGCGAAAATCAAGTTTATGGTAAACAATACAGGCGTTTATAGTATACGGGGTGCCACGAGGAAGTCTAAAGAGAATCTCCCTAGTCCTGAAGGTGCTAAAATCTCTGCTCCAACTCTACTCAACTCAACTCGACTCCATTTTCATTGCCTAATTTTACTATTTTGCAGGCTGCATATGACGTTGGAGGCCACATAATCAGCGTTGATACCATACAAAGCTCGATCCTGAGGTGCAGACTGCCTCGTCCGACTCAGGTACACAACCTTCCACAATCACATACATATAATAATAAAGGTGCAGAGAGACTTAACGATGATAACTGACCTCAAAACAGTGGCTGCATGGGTTGTTTTTCCCCAAGACGAAGTTTAAGGCAACGGATCCGCGCAAACCATATGCATTGAAGCATCAAGAGGCGCGACTGCACTTTGCCCTGTGCTCAGGATGCCGGTCAGATCCAACAGTAAGCCAAGAAATTATGATCATATCTCTATATATATTCCCCCAACCAATGTGAGTGAATGCAGATTACTTATCCCGTGTTTGGACTAGTGCAGGTTCGCCTCTACACGCCTAAAAGGGTGCACCAAGAGCTAGAGATGGCTAAAGAAGAGTACATCCAAATAAACATAAAGGTGCACAAAGAGCAGAAGAGATTGGTTGTGCCAAAGAATGTAGAGTATTTCATAAAGGAGATGGGGTTGTCTCCATTAGGCACTGCAGAGATGCTCGAGCACTCAATGCCTCATCCTCAGAGAGGAAAGCTGTGGCGAAAAGTCGATTATGCCCCTCATGACTTCACCTTCCATTTCCTGCTCTCGGACGAGCTCATCAGATGATCATGCATTTGGTTTTTGCAGCTTTGAATGACAAATGAATCGCTGGAGTACTTATGAGGATTTTTGTGTGTAGTTGAAGTGATTCATTTGTCATTCCAAAAACTGTTTGATTTGTATGTGTTTGTGAGGGTTGTAATGCGGAATGGACCAATTCAATTAAAGGATTGAGTTTGTGTTGCCTTCTCCTTTATATTCAGACATGCTTGTTTCAAACAGTAACCTAAATTATGGGGAAGTCATCATTCTAAATAGGAACCTCAGAAAAATTAGCAGTCACCTTAACTTATAAGACTGTCTGTCCCACACAACAGTTGGTGCTAGATTATATTATCGGTTTCACTTGAATGAAGTTTTGAAATTTAATAGGTTTGATAGATTATATATGAAGTCAGGGAGAATCAAATTCATAGATGCTCAATAAATTTGCTCAAAATGTATTTGGCTTCCTAATCCTATGGGAGAATAGCTCAAGACTTAAAAATCTCAATTTCTTTCACCCTTTATTTCTTATTCGTTTCAAGATCCAATTTTTCATAAGAGGTTCAAGGAATTCTCATCATATCTATTGTCAATTAAGTCTTGAAATTCAAATTTCGACATCTAAAAATGGTGTGGCTCAAAAGATGCTTTGCATTTCTAGAATGATATATTAATCCAAAAAGAAACCATATAATTCTGCATGCGGCCGCAAATATCTGGCAACTGTTAATCTTATTTTTAACCACAATTTCTTGGATCTTGGTAGCACTTATTTTGGCGCTTTCAGAACTGATTTTCTTGCTTTTCTCCCCGGCTCAAACCCTCTTTCCCTCCTCGCCCCCCAAACCTAACAAAATTAACAATCAGAATTTCAAGAACAAAAGCAGTTTTTGCAGCTAACAATGGATGAAGATAGAATAGTGCTCGTTTTGGCAAAGACCTCAGACTTGAGGTCCAAGATTATCAGCTGCATTCAGAATACAGCTTCTAATGTAGACAAAGAAAGTGGAGAGAGTGAGTCCAAGGAATCTGAAGCAAACCCAACTGCAGAACATCAAGAAAACGATGTTGAGGAAGAAGCTGAGAGTCTCCTCAATATTAAAGATGCTCTTGAATCCCTTGAGGCACAGCTGTCTTCTTTGCAGGTTCTATTTCTGTAACATTTTTCATAATTTTAGGTTTTGGGGTGTTAATTTGGGGGTTTTCTAGGTGGGTCTTAATGTGGATTCTTGGAAGCTTTCAGATGGTTTTAAGGGTGTTTTAGATGGCTTGAAGTTTTGAGATGGTTTTGTTTCTTGAATGAATTAGGATACTGGATATCCTGTGATTTTACCAATATCTGGTTTATGAAGGTTTTGAGTATTTATTTTCATGAATTGGGTGTATTTTTGGTGGATGTGTAAAATTCATCCATTGGATTCTCAAATATGTTTCAAGTCTCTCTCTCTCTCTCTCTCTTTCTCTCTCTCTCTCTTTCTAGACAATGGAGGTGCTTTATGGCTGTTTAGTGATGCTGACTATAAATTCAGCCTTTTAAATCATTTCTGTCTACAACGAATGTCTTCCATTTAGATTTACCTGGGTGTTATGCTACGGTCTGGCTTGTTTTTGCTAACCATGGATGTGTGTCGTTGAGATTCTCTGATTTCAGAGGTTTTGTAACTGTTTATTAGTTTTCCCGTATCCTTCATCACATGAAAAGTTTAAAAACATGATATATCTCATAAAAGGTGCTGCAATCGTTAACTGGTATTAGTTAGAAGTTGGGAGGATACTCGCATCACACATATGAGAGGACCGAGGTACTAAGGTAGGGGTACAGCCAAAAGAAACCGGACTGAAAAAACACAAAAAATTGGAAACTAAAAACTTTTTTGCAATAAAGCTGAACCAAGATCTTTCTATTTGATTTGGTTGCTTTATTGGTTGATCAAGAGCAATAAATATCCTCAAATGAAGACCACAGGAAGAAAAAACATGAGGTCTTGGTGGCTAGCTTTCAGATATATGAATGCAGACAGCAGAGATTGAGATTGAGAAACAATAGACAAATTTCAAGATAGACATGATGGAAGTGACAAATGTCCATAAATAAAAGTGATTACTAGGTTGATGACTGCTGAGAAACAATTAACTGATGCAATCACATTATGTAGATTTAAGACAGAATGTTGGCTGGAAGTGGCTGATTTAATTTAGATATAGAGGAGGTTTGGTCATCATTATGTAAGTTTGGAAGTACTAATAATAAAAAAGAACATTCGCAGATAACAAGTTCAGCTTGTTAGGTTTGACCAGAAGTTGTTAATGTTAGAACTGAACCGAGCCTATCCGTGATTAACTTTGGTTTGTTAAAATATTAGTCGTTTGAACCGAACCTCTGTAGGAACTTAACTGAGCTCAACTAAATACATTGGTTCTGTTTTACTGTTTCAGTTTTCTTCGCTTGCCTCTATACTTAGGCAAGGAAAATCTACCTTGTGTTTGTGTGTGTGTGTGTTATGTTTAAAATGACTCAATCCAGTTATGTCTTCGCCTCAGAGTTTTGGCTAAAAGTTGTCCTCCGACTCATGTTAATTAGTTATAGATGTTTGCTTATCAGGTTCTGGATCTTTCTCTCTTTAAATATGGCTTCATTTTTCTCTAACCTTGGATCCATTTCTTCTTTTCGAGTACTGAGGCATTTGATCACTTCCTGTTTTCCTTCTCAGGCACTGCAGCAGCAACAATGGTACGAAAAAGAAGCAGCCTTGGCTGAAATTGGATACTGCCAGAAGAAGTTGCTCAAAGACCTGAAGGAATACAAAGGCAAGGACTTGGAAGTCATACATGAGGCTGTGGCTTTTGCCAGCGAAACAGAGGACAACAACGATCTCCTTCTTCCTCCATATCCAAGCCAGCCTTCTCAATCCGTCATGTCCAAAAACGGCTACCTCTCTACTTTCACCTCCTCTCGGAGATCCTCGCAGAACGGGTTCCCAAGTGGTGGCGCGAAAAATCTCCACAACATCCCCAACAATGTTCACAAACCGGAGGCCAGGGGAGCATTTAAGTCGGTCAGAGTCTTGTTAGGCACAGCAGCCAAGAAGGCCATGACCATAGTTGGGGTGATCACCATCTTGAGCTTGGCGGGGTTTGAAGCGCGACTGGGGAAACGGGATAACCAGTTCAAGTTCTCGGATCTGTTTCAGCAGCGACGGGATGAGGAGAAGGGGAGTGGCGCGGGGTGCCCGCCAGGGAAAGTCCCCGTCGTCGAAAACGGGGAGACGAGGTGCGTTGTGAAAGAGAGAGTTGAAGTTCCATTTGAATCTGTTGTTTCTGTTCCAGATGTGAGTTATGGTTGTGGTTGAATGTGTAACGTTCTTGGTTTTCAGTTAATAATAAAAAATAGAGAAAAAAGAGCGGTAAAAAGAGATGCTAGGACCAGGAGTACTAATTTTGTCTTACATTTTTCATTGTATATCCTAATCTCTGTTTTTATCTCACTGTCTTTGAGATTGACTGTCTTAAAAAATTTATTTGCAATTTTAGCTCTTTGCTTCCATTTATCAGTTATTTGCAATTTTGTGCAAGATAGTTTTAGGGTCAAGATTAGTTAGACGTATCTAGATATTATCTGTTCGTACTATGAAATAGTCCACTTTTAATTTTTTACACATTAAGAAAATATAATTCTCTAGAAAATGTAATTTATTTATATGCAATTATTTTATTTTTTCCTTATTTATTGCTTAAAATATTATCTTTATAAACATTAAATAAGGTTATTTTGGTAAATGGAAGTTTTAAGATAATTCAAATTAAGAAGGTGAACTATAATTCTAGCACCGCTAGATATTAATTACTAATGCTCAAAATATCAGGATTCTTGTTTTACGAAAAAACCGCACCATTTGATAAGTCAAAGCAGTGCATAATTAATAACGTATGCTCAATGTTATATACAAAGATTCAGAAATAAATAATCATCGAGATCTCATCTTTCAGTAATCAGCAAGAAATACTTATCTCAACTTGAGTCCTTCAGTGCTATACCACACTAATATCATTTGTTTACCAAGGTTAGTAAATATCTGGACTGACATTGCAACTTTTCATGATAGATCGTTCAAGTCTATCTACGTTGTGAAACTTAGTTTTCTTCTGCAAGGCACCAACTGAGAGACATTTAGTGATGATCTGACCACTATTCAGTCTACAATGCAGAAGACCTAGAATTGCTTACTCAATTATAATCACATATTATATTTGCTCACAATATAATCACCAGATTATAAAAGGCAAATCATGTAACAATAATATATCTTCACAATGTCGGAGAATAGTAGTTCTTAGGGTTATTGATACATAAGCAACTCGTAAAACATATTTTCTAGTATACAACCCAACAGTCACGGGCTACTCCTGAGCTAAATTTGGTTTCTTCATCCGCCCAATCAATTGCGATGTTCCTTCGTCTTCGATTATCATATTATGCAATATAATCCATGCATACATGACGTCGACGATGCATGATTGATACCATATACGTGCGAGATCTTTCACTATCACCCAACATGCTCGGAGTACACCAAAAGTCTGCTCAACATCCTTCCGTATCGCCCCTACCTTTGAGAAAACAATGCTCTGTTTGGATCTATCGGACACGTTATCGATTTGACGAGTACTGGCCACCTTGAGTAGATGTCATCTGCCAAATAGTACACCATATTGTAGACACGACTATTGGCCGTAATTTGAATGGTCGGTGCTTTGCCAGCACATACTTCATTGAAGACATGTGGCCAGTTCAAGAAGTTTATGTCATTGTTCGACCCGGCCACGCCAAAGAATGCATGTCAGATCCATAAACAATTGTCAGCAATTACTTCGAGGATGATGGTTGGATGTGTGCCCTTGTAGCCGCTGGTGTAGGCGTCTCTCCATGCCACCGGACAGTAATTCCATTCTCAGTGCTTACAGTTTATGCTGCCTAACATCCCAGAAATATTGTGACGCCTCTCATGCATATTCATCAACTTATGGGCATCCTGCACGATCAACCTTCTCAAATATGTGTCGCAGAAGGCCTCAACGACCCCGCGACAAAATAGCTGCACACACTCGTGCCCTGTGGTGTTGGCGACATGCAAGTATTCATCGAATCAGTTCGGCGCCCTTCCATACGCCAGCTGCCGAATTGCCGTTGTACACTTCTGCAGCGTCCAGAGTCTGTCCCGTCCAGTAGCGTCAGGCCGCTGTTGGAAATTCACATCACGTCCTACCTACGTGTTAGCAATGCGCAGGAACAACGATCTGCGCATACGAAAGTGGTGCCGATAAACAGTGGGGCCCCATCGTGGCTCATCGGAGAAATAATCGTCGACGAGTCATTGAGCGGCAATTTCATGTTCTCGTTGCACCTACGTCTTTTGTAGACGAGACTTCTCGACCCTCGTAGCAACCCATCTTCTCTAGTACTCTTACTTGTCTTGCTTAGCCTTTATTTTCGCCTCAATTATCATGCTCTCCTCCTCATATGAATCCGAACTATCATCAGATCCGAGGGGATCCATGAATTATATTAGAAAATGAGAAGAATAGTGAGAAAAAAATTGAGAGATAATAGAATTAATGAGAGTGAGATTTTGAGATGAGAATTCTCGCCCACCCCCTTGCCTCTATTTATTCTCAGACATTTCCCATCTTTTATTCCACTCATTTCCCATCCCACATAGGTGGGGAAAGGAAAGGAAAGGATAATGTGGCTCTTATAAAGAGTAGGGTC
Organism: Monilaria moniliformis; assembly: GCA_034509125.1. NCBI lineage: Eukaryota > Viridiplantae > Streptophyta > Magnoliopsida > Caryophyllales > Aizoaceae > Monilaria > Monilaria moniliformis. The sequence continues at coordinate 9,979 of JAYDZE010008215.1, forward strand.
TCATGTTTATTCTCTTATGATAAGTATAAGCCTTACTTTAGTGATATATGGCCTATGGACATAAATTGTTCATGCTGATAGTTAAAATTAGTTTCAAAATTTTATTTTATTTCGTTTTTATCGGTTAACCGAAGCCTAACCGAATCTATATCGGTACCGGTTCCGGTTCCTAATTTTATAAAAAATTTATTCCATTAACCGACAATTCGGTTCGATTATTAACCGAACCGACCGATTAAGCAGCCTTATGTATGGGCGTTTATAGATGTAGGATTGAATAAAAAAATTAAAAATCATCGCATCACCCGTAGCATTGCCGAATGTTCACCTGCCGCCACAGCCGATCACCACAATCTCGCCGCACACGGGGCTGACGCTGCCGCCGTCGGTCGCCGAGCCTACCCACGATGCAGCCCCTCCCCCGCCCCAACCGCATCACGCACGACTGTAGCGTATACCCTAATCACTTCGACACAATAACAATTATTTTTGACTTGTTTTGTCTGCTAAGGCTGAGTTTGGTAGCCTAGATGAGATAGAGTAAGATAGATAAAATAAGATGGGCTTTAAGATAAAAAGTTACTGT
>JAYDZE010008226.1:0-28739 GCA_034509125.1 Monilaria moniliformis
ATTATTATTATTATTATTATTATTATTATTATTATTATTATTATTATTATTATTATTATTATTATTATTATGTGTATTTGTCCTTGAAGAGTGTTGGACTATTCTAATTGTTATTTATTTTTTTGAAGCTTTATCATATTTTGTGTATTCAACTTTCAATATTTTTCGTAAAATGTCCACAATTAAACTCTTCAGTAATCCATTTCACATATTTATTTTATTTTGAACTTATAGAATCACACTCTAATTTGCAAAAACAAATCCCTTCTCTCCTCCCTCTTCTCACTCTCTTTCCTCTTCGGCTCAAATGAACTTGAAAATTTTCAAGGAGCAATTATACCCATATTTATAAATTAAATTCTCAACTCTTTGTTTTGAGTTGCAAATTCATTATTAGCTTCTTCTACATGAAGACAGTTTTTTGTTATGATGACTGATTTCAGATACTGATAAGCATAAGATGAAGTATAGGATGCATTCACTTTCCTATGCTATATTCCAGCAAAGTATCAATCACAATAAACTGACATTACAGAGATGTTCCAGGACAAGTTCAAAGTGTTCTACATTTTCCACAAAAAAATATTCATTGCTAAGCGAGCAATGTCCCAAGTTAAAAAGAAATGAAAAGAAAAAAGGGTTCTAACCAGCAGTTCTCCACTGCATTTCAATCTGAAGGCGACCGTTCTTGGAGTCGATGAGATGGTACCTCTCGTTGATCCGCTTGTTGCTGACAACGTCGGATAGATGTATATCAACATAACCCAGAGTTTCCTACATTCAAGAAAACGACCAAACTTAGTTGGACTCTATGAGTCAGACGTGTATTGATGAAATGAAACAGACGTACCTTGGGATGTAGCAGACCCATCCTCTTCGAAGTACTAACAACCTCGACGTGAACCCTGTCATTGGTGGGAGGCTCATCAAGCGTGAACTGGAACTCCTCCGCCCATCTTGGATCTCTATTTTTCTTCATAACCTGCATCAAATTGTACCAATGGAATGAATCAATGACTCAACTATGGCGAATAGAAAGTGTGAGATGTTGAAGTTATGTGGATCACCTTAGTTTTTCGTTCCTCCCCGCGGAACAGAACACGTACTGATGGATTTGTGTGGTTCTTCCCTTCCAAATCTTGAGCTTCGTGGACTATGATGACCAGCAGACCGCCACCATCAGGAGTTCCTTCCGGAGCTTTCTGCACTGCATCATCTGCATCCTCGATGTTCGTTGGCATCTGGTCATCCTTGAAAGGTTTGTAATTGACTTCAACTACGAGCTGCCCTCGCGACTTTTCATTCTGAGCATCGTTTGGATTCAGATTTTTAAGAAGATCAAGAGTGAGGGTTTTTGGCTCCTCTGGGGTCACATCTTTTAGTTCGACTACGTTCAACCCCATTTTGTCATGTGTCCCAACCTGCGTAAAGATTCAAAAGATGAGGAGGACACAAATGTAACTCAACCCTCAATCATATTGTTGTAAGCCAAATCAACGAGGCTGAAATGCAGGCAAATCAACTAGTACCTGTTCCCAATCATAGACGTTTAGCTCTAAAACTTGAGTTTCGGGGTCCTTAATCACAAATGTGAATTCCTCATTCCATTCAGGATTCAGGTTTTTGTGTTTTACAGTTGTTTTCTTAGATGGAAGTTTGTCGTCTCTGAGGCGTAGCTTGACATAAGGGTCGGATGCACCTAAGAGATCTTTCTTCTTTAGTTTCATCGCTCTGACAACTTTTACATTGAGAATTCCAACTGGTTTCTTCATTGCTCTGTCCAATTAGGAAATCAGAATATGATCAGAAATTGTCGACTTCCTTCAGTTGGATATCAGTTGGCAAAAACAACATCTCAACTTACTTCGAGGGGTCCATTATCTGAACTTCAAGTCGTTTCGGCCACAAATACATATTTGCCACCTGATCTTTGATAATTTCCTGAAGAAGCATAACATCTATAACGTCAAAAACGAATATAACCTCAATAAGCTCTTCATGTTCATCAAAAACCAAGTTCAAAGTTTCCTTTTCAAGAAAGTGCCACTTGAGCCAGAAGATGAGGAAATAACTCTAAACTTGTGAAAGAAATTGACCTGCACGAGTCTGTAGACCCCAGGTATGGACATAGCATCAGCGCCTAGCAGCTTGACTCCAAAATCGACATGAGGCTACGAAGAGAGAGAAATAAAAAGAAACTTATAGACCTCCAAATTGATGTACTTTAGCATTCACACCTAAATCTTAAGATTGAATCCTAAAAAGGGAAAGAGTAATATGTTATAGAATAAAGTCGTGATCTACAGCCAAATAAACTACTAAATTTTCTGTAGTTTGTATATGAGTTAAAAAAAGAGCAGATGCATCTGTTCCAACTTTTATCAACAAATATATCCATTTCTACAAAACAGCAGCTAAGCAACAGAAGATGAATGAACCAGCCAATACTCACCTTCTCCATTAAAGAAACGTATATATTAGCAAAACAAGGGAAGGTTGGAACCAGTGGCTTTAATGTGATGCGTGGACAAGCAAATACTTGCAGGTCAACCACCTGAAACCCTCCGAAAACAAAGCAAAACACTCAGATGTGAAAATTTATAGCGACACAGATATGTCTGCAAGAAGCTTATAATGAAGAAAATGTATGAAAAAGGAGCGACTAGTCTTAACGTATCAAGTTGGCACATAACCGTCGAGAAAAGGTACCTGGACGGTAGCTCTCAGACCAAATGCTTTTGCAGCAACAAGGATATTAGGGTTAGCTGCCCACTTCAAGCCTAGTTCCATAATCAATTCTTTTTCCTCAGTGTTGTAGACTTTCATTCCTGGCATCTTATGGTAATTACACATTTAGAAGCAAGCAATGATGTACAGGATGAAGAAAGAAGACAATGGAAGGGCAACCACTTTGAAATCAAAATAAAAAATATACTTATATTCTAAGAAACCGATAATTTTCAATATTTGTATGAGATGGGAAGAAGAAAGGGTGAGAACACAAAGGGCATGAATTTTTTTCTTTAGATAACGATTTTTTTTAAGGCTGAAAATCACTTCTCTCATTTTGCCTCATGGAGGGGAATGGAAGGGACATACAACCAAGTCATTGCCATCCTAGTAAGAGGAACAAGATAACTCCACATTGTAAGAACTACTTAAACTCTGTTACATGAGAACAAAGAAGCAACTAATGGTGCAGCTCAATCAAGATATCTGATTTATCAGAGACTGCCATGACAATTATTATCAGAGGCTTTTTGTATAGATGGTAAACAAAGAGAGATTTTGTATAAGCAGAGGTAAACAGATAGAGAGGATATTATCGGTCATAGAAGAAAATGAGAAAAAAGAAACTAAAAGGCCATAATTGCACAGAGGAGATCTTTTGAGATTTGACAGCATCATTTTCTAGCACCCCAGTGTCTTAGCTATTTCTTTATTAGTTTCAATCTGAGAGGCTTTACAACATTAAGTTATGTAAGGCGGTCATAAAAGTTATCATCCCAAAATGAACTATGAAGCAGCCAATGTTTATGATTAATTCATCATAACGAATATTCCCTTTTCTAAACTTGAAAAGAGCACATGAGTTTGCTTGCATATCACAAAATCTAACTTAGCCATAAATTTGATTTTCTAAACACTTATTAAAGTTCATTATTCTTCACAAAGAGAAATGAGATTTACAGTTATGTGCCAGTATAGGGTTGACTTGCATGTGGCACCAGTGAAGAAAAATAGAAATATTCTGGTAATCAAAATAGAAATGTGCCAGTATATGTGTCACACAAGTAAAGAGTGAAGCAACTCCAGGTATATGAAGCAAAATAGAAATCTTCTGGTAACCAGAATAGGAATACTCAAAAATCACTCTTTCCACAAAGTATTTAAAGTGCCTTAGCACATGTCATGTAACAAACACATAACACACACTGGTTCTTACACAACTAACTCCAGTAAAATAAATAATTGTTGCAGTTAATATTATTAAGGAAGACAAAACAAAATTTGCCAAACATATTTGTAAATCAAACATTAATCTGAAAAATTAGATGTAGCCGTTAGTAAAAAACAAAGATAATAGCAAAACCTTGGAATGTAGGTGGTAGGCAGCCCAAAGTTAGTGTCTCAAATTCAACGGAATCAATTTTGTATTTGGGAATTTGCTCGGCTATGATAGGTTCTGCTATTGTCTTTACCATCTTGCAGATTGCCTGAAGAGCTTAGAATGTCAATATTCCATCATAAGCATAAATTAAAAGCAAAAGCACTCTACAATCTATCTGTTGAGCTACCCATATCTATGAATTGTTAAGAAACATACCTTGCCTAAATTAGGCCACATATATTCAATGAATTTGTTCAACCAATCCATCTGCAGAGAGATACAACTTGAAACATTGAATTATGAGCAGCTAAGTAGAAGTTATTCATTCTAGTAATAAGACTTCTGCAACACTGAAGTAATTGGAACTCACCCGCTCATAATCTGGATTTTTAATCCAAAAAGGTATCTCTGGAAGCAGTTGTTCAAGGCTTTTAGAATCTTTCTCAAGTAATGGACGCATTTCAGGATCCTGCCGATTGTGCATTTGGAAAATATGTAAATGAACTTTTTTGCATCTCTTATTGTGTAACATATGAATGTCAGCAAATGATAAGTTCTATACACCATCAAAATCAGTTACATTCCTATTTATCCTTCAAAAGATACAACTGTTTTGTGCTTTCTAAATCTCTCTTGATTAATCAAGTATGATTTTCAAGCAATGAACCTGGTAGTAGGGATCACAACTGAAGATATTACTAAAACATAAATAATCAATTAAAACAATATAGAAGTCCTGCAATGCAGAAGCTTAAAGCCGAACTCTCCAATGTGTATTTCTAAAATCTAGATATAATTCTCCAGTTTTTCTTCAAATTGCAAGGTGTTTAGTGCTTTTCAATTCTTTCATCCTTCATCAAGTCTCTTTGTTACAAGAATGAAATTTCATTTAAGATTATATAATGAAAGACTTCACAAAGAAATCAGATCTCAGTCCAAATAAGACAAATTTACACTACATTCAGCAACGCAACAGCTCCCAAAGCTGAAGTTAACAGAATGCTCAAACTGAATGATAGCCTCTTAATCATGTTACTTTATGCATCTTCGACTTGTGATTCGTGTCACTCAATGTAGTTTGCAAGGCCATAAACCTTATGTATCAACTACTTATAATCTTGTACCCAAAAAGGTAACAAAAAACATCAGCACATGAGGCGATTCTTGTCCACAAAAGTACAGAGACTGATGTAGATCCAGATTAACTTAAAGATTTCCTACAAAAGGGACTTCTTCTTTTCCCAGTAAAAAAATAACCAATGCAGCTAACTGCAAGCTACTTTAGTGCCTAATGAAACAAAAATTAAAAGTAACTTCAACAAACAAAGAATCAGAATGCAAAAGGCAACATATTTCACTATACACAATTCCTCAAGAAACAAAATGCCGCCACAAACATATACATAATCTTGTTTTAAAATAAAAACAGAAAAATGAAACAGACCTTCACGTCAGTTGGTTGACTGTAGATGAACAGAAAGTATCCAATCACAATCCCAATGCCGATTCCTATCCCGAACCCAAAAACCCCCAAAATCGTGCTTATTATACCCATATCCACTCTTTTCCAAAATGGCAAAATACCCCCAACAATTTCCCGTTCTAGAACTTGAACACAAACAACACAGGGATATAGATCAATCAAGAAAAGGGCTCCTCAATTCCCACATCAAGAAATCCAGTGCAGCAATCTTGTTGAACAAAAGGGGCCTCGACTTGAAGAATTACACGAGAAAGCAGAATGATCCCACCGATCACACAGAAAAGGACAAAACTGAAACAATAAACTGAATCCACCTCCTACATCACAGATCACAGGTCCAAACAAGAATGAGTAGGTTGGAAAAAGTGAGGGGAACCCACTTTGCAAGTTGATTGGATGATACAATTTTGAGGCGAGAAATAAAAGAAATATTAATGCCGGAGATAACTCTCTTTGCATTGCATTCAACGACCCTATTTGGATCCACATGTAACGGCCTTTTGCAAGAAAATGGAGTAGAGCGCGTGAGGGTGTATGCATGTCGGCAAATAACGGTAACGTATCACACCGGGCCCCCACCCCATGCTTAGAGTTAGAGGTTTTTCCATTTCCCAAAATTATCACTTCCATTCTTTTTGGAGAAAAGGAAAATTACAGTTTATATCTTAAATTATTGATTATTGTTTGGTGGGTTAAGTGGGTTAAGTCCTAATCCAAACACTATCAGACTCTAATAATATAACAAATATGTCATCAAATATTAGTCTAAATCTAAATATTGTTTGATAGACCTTGGCTTATCAAATAATCTAATACAAAATATTTTAATAATTTTGTTTAATCCTTTAGAGAGGCCTAACATAATTATTATGATTGTAAAATCAAATAATGATTTATTATGTTTTGGGCTACATTCTTGCGCGGACAGTGAGCTAGGGTCAAATTCCATCTGACCCTTTTTTAATAAAAAAATCAACAATAACTTTTATTTATTAAAACAGTACTCATTCCATCCATTAATAGTGTGCAACAGTGAGAATGACATAAATTTTAATAAAATATTAAGTAGATATTTAGTTAGTGGAGAAAGTGTTCATGAAGAGTAAATAGCATGTTAAGATGGTGAGTCATAGGTAGATTTTTTGTAAACAAAGTAAGACATATTATAGGATCTAATTTTCCAATTATTTTTTAGAAGATTTTTTTTATTTTATTTTGTCATAAACTCTAATAATTTAATTTGATGTGTCCTTTTGTACACAATGTTTCCAAAAAAAGTGATATTTTTGTATTATAATATGCCATGAATCTATTTTCTAGTGTCTTGTAGTCAATTAATGAAAAAGGACTCGTGTGCTTGGTTAATGGTTTCTATATTAGCAAATAATTTAAAGAGATTGTGCCGGTCGAATTGTTTAGAGGATCGGATGAAGAATATTATGCTTTAATGGACTGAAGAATCTATTTTGAAAGACTGTTAAAAGCACCTATATGGATGAATTCAAATGAGTGATTCAAGAAATGAAGGTAGAGAGTCGAGCTACTTACGAAGACTTCATTGGAATGGATACTAAGAAATTCTATAAAGCTTTCATTTCCATCTTTACATTAGCGACATGATTGATAATAATATATAGGAGACATGTAATGCATTTATAATTAATGCCAGAGGAAAGCACATAATTCATATGTGAGAAATTAGGTATGCTGTCGTGACAAAGAAAATAAAAAAGTTGAATACCATGTCAAGTGTGCATGGAAGAATTTGCCCCGATATTGTGAAAAAGATTGAAATGTTAAAGTTTGAGAATCGTGAATACATTGCACATCCTACATGAGGTGGAAAATTTGAGGTTCACTTTGAGGATGATAAGTTTTTTGTGAACTTGGGGATTGTACATGTATATGTAGAGTGTGGAATTTGACTGGAATACTTTGTGTACATGACATATATGCTATAAGGTTCAAAAAATAAATATGCAACTACCTTTGTAAATGATTACTATACAATGAACAGATATCTCGATGGCTATAAAGTGGGATTGGAACCCATTAGGCGTCATATAATGTGGCCCGAGGTAGAGGGAACCGTTGTCAAGCCTCCTGTGTTAAGGAAGATGTGAATAAGAGATTCTGAGAAAAATGATCCCAAATAACCCTCCCAAAAAAATGGAGGTTTGGAATATATATGACATGCCAAAATTGTCAATAACAGGGACATAACAACAAGGGTTGCAAGAATAATCTAGTTGAAAAAACACATAAAGAACATATAATAATGTTTGCTGAAATACCTTTATGTACATTTAGTATGTATTAATTGCAAAATTTATATATGACTCATTAAGGTAAAAGGGGGAGGCCTGCTAAGATAAATACACAATGAGACAGCCTAACATGTTCGAATCGAGAGACAAGAAAAGAGCATCCACAAGTGCCTCTGGCGAAGAAAAGAGCATTAGCTAGGAAATGAGTTGAAGGTACATGGCACGTCAAGTTCAAGAATCACACGAAGTAATGTCATTGATGTTCAATCAACACAAGGTAGTCAGAAAAATAAAGTTGAGCGGCCATATTTTGGCCACCCATACAAGTGTAAAATAATTAATGTATTCGAAAAAATAATGATACATTAATATTCATTTACATAATAATCATTTTTCCACCAATTTTAGAGACAAATTATAAATTTAATTTTATTAGGTGAACCAATTTTAACTGAATCGATATGATTTCTTCAAAAAAACTCGCATGTAGGCAGCCATAATGTGTATGTTTAACGTCGTTCTATTCAAAATGCACCAACACATGAAAATGATGAATGAGCAGACGACTGATTGATGGTGCACTTATTTTTGAAGAGATAGAGAAGACAACTCTTTTCTTGTGAATTGTGTAGATGGGATCAGAGCTTTTACATCCAAATCATCCGCTTATTCTATTTAGTAAATTCAATAAATTTGAAAGAATCAGAAATTTCAATACAATTAAAGTACAGAAGAGCAGTTAGTGAGGGAAATTAAAGTGTCTGCCATTGACAAAAGCATCCATCGATGAACACTAACGTTTTATTTGAGTTTTACACCTCAGATTGAATTAGTATATTTCCTTTATAACTTTCCCAGGGAAAGGCATACTCTTTTTTCCATCAATATAACTTTTGCTTTGGCAAATAAAGGAAATTCAACCAATAATATATACAAAAATTTGTACAAATTTTCCTCTCGTTATACGTCCAAATAAAAGTGATTGTTATTATAAATAAAAGGGATAATTATTATTTAAATCATAACTTTTCGTTGACTTCTGGTCAATCTCATAACTTTTGAAACTAAAACATAAAATCATAATTTTTGACATTTTTTCGATTGTCACACATATCAAAATTTCAATGAAATTGGTGGTGACGTGTCGGCCAGAATTCAACGAAAAGTTATGATTTAAATGGCAATTATCTCAACGACATCGTTTTGAAGAACGGACGGTTTGTCCACGTCGGAAATTCCGGCTGACACGTCACCAACAATTTCACTGGAATTTTGATATATGAGATAGTTGAGAAAATATCAAAAGTTATGATATTATGTTCCAGTTTTAAAAGTTATGGGATTGACCAGAAGTCAACGAAAAGTTATGATTTAAATGGCAATTATCCATAAATAAAAATAATGCTGAATTGCAACTAAAATATTCCAAAGTAGAAAACCAACTTGAATATTTGAAATGCTAAATGACCATCACTTTCATTGAATATTTGAAAACCAACCCGAATGCAAAATCAATACGTATTATTTGCTCATCAGATTAAGATAAGTTTTCTTACTGGTGTTTCTTGATTGTATAAAATTATTGATAATATTGGACTAATTAAGCAAAAATCCAATAATATGCATCATGTCTGCTACTGACCAAGCATGGATGGGTGAAGAGTTGACAAGATGCAATTTCTAATTTCTTATATGATTTGGTTTAGTAGGAGAATTAATTATTGATTTTGTGATTAATTAGTTATTTAATAGGTGGTGATGTAACATGCACCGACCATAATTAAATTTTGCCTAACTTTGACCCAAGCGGCTTCCTAAGAAGATGTTTAAAATAATTCCCAATTATTGATTTCAATGTCCATCTTCATTTAATCATATGATTAAAATTTATTTAAAATACTATAATTAAGAAAATGGGTAATTGTCATTTAAATCACAACTTTTCGTTGACTTCTGGTCAATCTCATACCTTTTGAAACTGGAACATAAAATCATAACTTTTGACATTTTCTCAATTATATCCCACAGATCAAAATTTCGGTGAAATTGGTGGTGACGTGTCGGCCGGAATTCAACGAAAAGTTATTATTTAAATGACAAGTATCTCAACGACATCGTTTTGAAGAACAGACGTTTTATCCACGTCGGAAATTTCGGCTGACACGTTACCACTAATTTCACTGGAATTTTGATATGTGTAATAATTGAGAAAATATCAAAAGATATGATTTTATGTTCCAATTTCAAAAGTTATGAGATTGACCAGAAGTCAACGAAAAGTTATGATTTAAATGACAATGATCTCTTAAGAAAACAATGAGCAGTAAGCTTAAATGAAGAAATGGTAATCTCAAAAATGAAAGTTCACAACCATATGTTTAATGGAAGATAAGCATGTTTGCTCGATGCAGCATTATTATTTTGATTAAAATGGATAAATTAATCCATATTTTTAAAAAATATTCTAAATACAAACAAGTTGTGATTCCCTTTTCTTGATTGCTAAGTATATTAAATGAGCAAATGTGCTCTAAGCATTAATAAACCAAACTCCTATTGAAAGCTGGAATTAAAGCAAACATTTAGGATCACTTCAAAAGGTTAATCCCTAGATAAACTAATTAATTAAGAAATCAAAGCCTCAGTAAGGATTTTCTTCTAATATTACCAATATGATACGTCTCACAACATGTTAAACCATGACATAATTTTTTATTTTTTTATGTATATGTAATATATATATATATATATTATCACAAATTTAAAGAACTTTCTATACAAATTATACTTATGTATATCAAATCAATAGTACCTAATAAATATATATACATATGTATGTATTAAATTACAAATTATCCTTGAAAATCAAAATAAGTAAGGATATATGCGATTATGTTAATAATTATAAGAATATAAACTTTCAAAATAGTAAAATGTCATTTTTTAGGATATCTTTGAAAAAATCTAAATAATTTGAAATTTTAAATGATATTTACCCTTAGACCAATTCTCAATATATATTCAATGTTAGATTTATATTGTTCCCATCAATTATTTATTTTTATTTAGCTATTCATCGTAAGAAAAATGCATACATTAGATGTATCCGAAGAGGATAATTAATTGTTTTATCCCAATAATAGCATTGATATTAGTTTTATATTAGAAAATCTATCATGATGGAATTTTTCATGTTAGATTGGAGTTTAATTTTGTAACACTTTTTATAAATTATTGTAATAATAACATAATATTATAATTTGTAGCAAAATATACAAATTTAATATTTTGAAAAATCTAAATGTGTGGCTATTTTGCTACGAATTATAAAGTAATATTATTAAAAAATAATAATTTGTAAAATGTCGTTGTAATCCAAAATCAGTTTAATGGTCGTGAATATTTTAGCAAATAAATCAATTTTTTTATATGTTACGTAGGAATTTCAGACAAAATTCTGGAGTTAATCGCTATATTATTGTGGCATAGCATCACATAACGTAGTGTCGAGGGCAATATCAACTTTCGGTGGTCGAAGATTTATCTCACCTCACCACCCTCTTCTATGGGGAAAAAGAATGCTAACTTTTCAAGTCATTCTCAAAATTCATGTTTGTGGACCGACAATTTCTTAGACCTTTCAAGTCTTTAAATTTCTGGTAATTGCATGCATGCAGCGTTGATTTTTTCCATAACTTTATTTGGGTGAATGCAATAGGCGGAATGTATGCTGACGTGCGTTTACTTTGAGTGATAAGATGGATTGATAAAAATAATTCGAGATGATTTACTATTTATTTAATAAATTCATTAACTTATTTAATTATGTTATCCTTCAAATTATCAATCTTATATTTTATCATTCTATTATATTGTTTAAAGTAAACGTGGTTCTTAACATATTTCATATAGCTCAGTTGTATCCTCGTATATTTCTAATATCTGCGTGAACAGAATTACTATTTAAGATGAATTCCATTTCGACTGGATTTTAGATATATCAATATCTGACTTTATTATTAATTGTTTGACATTATTTATTCAGTAATTATTTTCTACTCCGAACTAATTTATTTATAAAAAATTGTCATTTTTCATTTATAATAGTAAGTTCTACACAATTCATATACTCCATATATATTTATTTTGTTACTCCACCCACACACTATCAATCACATTATTAAAATTGTGGCACCTACAATATAGCAAATTTTTTATGGATGACAAGAATATATAGCTTACTAATTAGCGAGAATGACAATTGTAAAAGTAATATTTGTACAAATACTATTATTTCTCTTGGATGACGTAACTGTTATTTTTTGTTGTATAATTATATTTTTACACAATATTATCGTTATTTGCCTATACATGATATCCATAAGAGGCATTGAAAAAGTTAATGGAAAAAGAGAAACATATTGAATTATATTCTTACTTTCAAAATGGACCATATTTGCAACCACTTTACAAAATTCGGGTCATATTTGCAATTCTTCAAATGGCGTAATATTTTTGCAAATATTTTACAAGGCTGGGTCATAAATTATAATTAACATTGACCTAATATGAGTAATATCCCTTATAAGACTTTTTTCTCTACTTACAATATATTTTTCAATATTTAAAAAAAAAAAAACCATGCTTCCTCATTTGCACCACACTCTTTGTAGTTGAAGATAATACTATTATGTATAAAAAGAAAATATTTATATAACAGTTCTGTTGATTTATATACAATTCACTTTAATAATAATTATAGATTTAGCGAAAAGTAATAATTTTCAATTAATGCTAATTTCTTAAAAACAATTATATTGCTCAAAGAACATGAAATATTTGTGTAAAGTAATAAGTAGCATGCAAGTTTATGAGGTGGGTCGGTACGGTATACTATGACAGTATACCGTACCGAAAATATCGGTTTGAATAAAGACCATACCGTTATCTTATCAAATTGTTCGGTATGCATAATTTTCAATATCGTTACCGTACCGTGTATTGGGTATGTTGTACTGAAATTCGGTATACCGTGAATTACGATATACTTTCGGTACGACATACCGTCATACCGAAATACCGTTTCATATTATAAGTAATATTTATATTATAAATATTTATTAATACTATAAAAATATTTGATATATATATATACACAGAGTATGATATATATCGAATTTTCGGTATACCATGGTAATACTGAAATTCATACTGTTACCATACCGTAATTTTCTGGTACGGTATTTTATCTTAGCTTACCGAAATTTACGGTATACCGAAATTTTAATTTTTTTTATACGATAAGTCCGATATACCGATATTTCGATATTTTTCCTCTATATATGCGGGGCACAATATAAACCATTATAAACCATTAATGTCGATATATCCATCCTCGTGTGAAGAAAATATACCACCTCTTTAGATTACGCGATATAAAAGTCGATTTGGGATAATCATTGAATAGCCTAAAAATATTATCGACACGCTCAATCCAAATTTGGCGTGCTATTCCAAATTCCAATGTTTGGAAATTTATTCAATGTCACATCCCATGGGAAACGGCAATCAATGTTTTATAGTTTTTACAATTCTACTTTTTTTTATAATACTTTGCTACTTTGTTACTTTACTGCCTAACCCCAAATCCCTCCACGTGAGGGAAATCACTGGCACCAAAAACGTGTATGGCCACGATCCCATCGCACGTCGCTCTCCCCAACACTTCTAGGAACCCGAGGAAGAAGATCAACGGTCACCCTCGCGACAACGGCTACTTCTCATATTGCCATAATCCAACGGCTGCGTTGCTTTCGGCGGCTGCCGCCCTACTTCCTTTAATATAGTATTCCCAAAATTAAAATAATCATCGGAAATTCAGGCAACCCGGAAATCTTTCGTCAGCCGACCGTCTGCTGCTGTCGGTAAATTAGGATTAAAAATTAAAATAAAGTAGCCGTTGGAGGGTTCTGGCTTTCTATATAAGGGGCATCTGGTTGAGCTTCAAGAAAGTCGGTTTGCAGATACCGGAATCCCAGAGAACTCTCTTGAACTTTCTATACATCTATTATCATATGATTTTGTAGCTACAGTTTTGGTACATATTTGAATTTTCTTCTATTTTTCCAAATATTCATTTCTTGTTTTATAAAAAAGAAGTCTTTAACCTTTATACTTTGATTGTCTTGTATATTCTTGCGATATAGAAAAGATAGATCTTTGATTATACAACTTTTGTAGCAAAGTAAGGCTTCCGGTCCTTGTTTGATTGAGATCATCGCCTGAGTTTTCCTTCTTCCATATATCCGAATAGAAATATTTCAATGGAGGCAGTTATGATGCATGGATCGTTCGATCAATCGATATCTCCATACAAAACCCATCTCAAAAATCCCAAAAATTTCCATCAAAATCCAATCATTTCAAGTCCCTCCGACGCTTTCTGGCTATCTCATTTCAACTCCACCGGCCTTCTGCAGCCTCCGCCGCCGCCGCCGTTTCTCTCCCAGTCCTACCCTCCATACCCACTCCACCACCAATCCTCACAACCACCTCTTCTCCCCCTCCCCGCCACCGCCCCGCGGCGGACCGCCTCCGCCCGAGGCCTCTCCTGCTCTCCCGCTAACAAAAAACCTAGCAACCCTTCTCTCACCTCCAAGAAATCAAAATCCCCCAAGAAAGGAGGTAAAAACTCGCCGAAAAAATCCAATGGTGTTGAGAAAGTGGTGCCCTTGATCTCAACTGGCTCGACTCTTGATATTGAAGCGAGAAAGCGCGAGATCGGCGGCGGTTTGAGGGCGGTGGTGATCGATGATCAGGTCGACAAATTTTCGGGTTCGGCGGTGTTCACCTTCTCTCCGCCGCCAAGCAGCCTGCCTTTGCCGACATTCTCGTTGAGGCCGAAGCTTAGCTGCAAGGCAGAGGCGGCAGCCGGCGTGGATGCCGGCGCCACCGATGATCTGCGGCGTCTTCTTCGACTGCGGTGAATACTTATGCTTGATTTAGTCCATTGCTGATATTTTTAAAGAAGTGGGATTAATTAAGCTAAGCTTGAGTTGGTTTCTCTCTCTCTCTCTCTCTCTCCCTCTCCCTCTCCCTCTCTCACTCTTAAAAGAGTTGTATTTGTTTGTGTTTTTGAAGAGTTATTGTGGAGATCCCATGAGTTTTTAGGAATGGGGTGTAACACAATGATCTTTCGTTTGTAGCTTAGGGATTCAGCTTTAGAAAATTTAGCTTTATCTCTGTGTATTTTCGTTTCTTTCCAATGATGATGCATTAATTCCGTTGTAATTTGCTTTCATCAACGTGTTTAAATGAACTATGATATAAATTGAAGTTTCTCCAGTTTCTTCTTATTTTGAAGAACCTCTCTCTTTATATGTGTTTCCTTTTACCAGGCCATAATTAATTGCTCATATTATTCTTGATCATGAAGATCATTTGAGTTTTCTGAATTTCCAAGTCGGGGTCCTATAGGTTCAGACGAACCTTCTAGAGTGACAAATTATTCTACGTATGTCAATATGAAATAAGACGAGATATTGACGACCTACACAGATTTGCGTTTGAAGTTTCGATTGGATTTACTTTTTAATTAGCGAAACTCGTTCAGAGAAACGAGCTTGAGCTTCATATTGCACGTCTCTTGACTTTGTAAATTATAGATGAAGATATGAAATTCGTTCGATCTCCAATTGACAAATAAAATATAGTTATTAAGTTGATTAATTTATCATTATACTTTAATTGCTACGTTAAAATTAGAAAATGAGCTTATGGACTCATCCATATATAGTGGGCCTCAATCTTACAGTTGAATTAGGGCATCTGTATAGGTGTACGTGCTTCCGCTCCTAGTATGTTGGTGTGGGCCGTTGAGCACATACCCGACGCATCCATATCGTGCCCGTTGACCAATGGGGGCCAACAATTCTTATTTTTTTAATTTTTTTAATTTGATATAACGAAAATTATTAAAAAAAATAGCCAACAACTATCATCTTTTGCATCCACTGATTTTACATTTTATTTTATTTTATATTATTTTTTCTATTTTTCATCTATAAATATCTTCATTCCATATACTTCATTTCTTCACACCTCCTTATTTTATTATCTATCTTCTTCTTTCAAGTTTTTTCCCAAATTTATCATAATAGATCCAAAAAGTTACTATTGTGATCACTCTCTTTACGAAATCGAACTTAATAATTATCTTAGATTCTTAGGTTCTTATGAGTCAATCCACACCCTCAATTTCGACCCTTAAAATCCTCTTTTATTTCCAATTCCTTCTATTTTTAAACAAATATTATCATCGGTGGAGTTCCTACTCAATCATACGTACGTTGTCTCCTGGCCTTGGTTCGTCGTCTCCCCAAGGTATCTCAACTCTCCAACTCTCCGACGAAGTGGAGATTTCCAGGCGTAGTCAATTTGCACACATCGTGTACTCAGCGAACGAAACTCGGATAGTCTTCGAGTACTACGTTGATATTAGCGAAGACTCTGTTGTTGCCAAGTCCCAAGAAGCCAAGACGTTTTTTTAGAAAAAAATAGCCGATAGATACAACTTAGTGCGTCCTGAAGGCGCAACTAAGCGCACGACTCGTATGCTTCGAATCCACTTCGAGGGGGTAAGCCTTAAAATCACCAAATTTTGCTCCATCTACAACCACTTGGAGTCGTAATGGAAGAGCGACTAGAGTGAGGCAAATTTGGTGAAGGAAGCACAAAACATGTATCAATAAGAAAGCCTTAGGCCATTCAAGTACCTCAAGACTTGGGAGAGAGTGCGCTACTGTGAGAAGTTATTGGGCACCGAGGGATCGAGCTACGACGGATTGAAGAGATCGAAGAGCGCCTCAGACGTACAATACACAACAAGCGAAGACGAGGAGCGTGGCACTGAGTAGAAACTGTTCAATGGGCCAAAAGACAACCAAGCGCAAGGAACCCTCTTAATCTAGAATCCTCTCACCTGACACCCAACCAAAATCCTCTTTAACGCTCTCCCGTTTCAGAGCCTTAAATTCCAAGATTCCAGAGGGCTCGAAGTTCACTTTGGCACGAGTCATTGAGAGACGATGTCCGAAGTAGAAGAGGCTAGTCGTCGTCTTCATTGGAATCATGGTAATATTCACGAGCAGAATTCATGATTTTCAATTGGAATTGATGATTTTCGATCCCGATAGTTGCTTTGTGTCCGAAATTATTATTGGAATTATTACCCTTGTGTTACAGAGTATAATCTCGAAACCGAAGTGTGGAAGTTGAAAATTACAAGGAACGAATAATTGGAAATTACAGAAAATAGAACAAACACAAAATAGGAGCCGAGTCGAGGAATCTTTTATCCGCAAGACGATATACGCCCAGGTAGTGCTCACGGTTTAGGTGTGTCGTCTCTAGAGATGAAACAGTTTTGTCATCCAAAATGGCAGCACCGCAAACTAGGAAGCTCCGACGAACTGGAAAGAAGCTACGGTAGAGCTTCAACAAAGACTAAATGCTATGAACAACTAATGCAGGATTTCTGAAAGTGTGTTGGTGCAAATGGAATGTTGTCTTATTTATAGGCATAGCCAGTGCAGGTGATAAGTCTACTGTAGTTATGTCCCATTATTTGCAGAAGTAATTTTGGGACGTTACCAGGTTTGAACCTATAGTAGCTGTCGTTGCCCTTAAGGCCACCATCAATGTTGGACTTTAACCAATTGTTATGGAGGTGATGACAGGCGCCAATAACTCTCGAGCGCTGGGAGCCGTTACAGGAGCCAATTGTTCCATTACGTGCACAAGTTAAGTGATAATGCAAAGCCAACGAAGTACAAGGAAAGGCCCAAAGGACAAGCCCAAAATCCATGATCTAAGGTCCACGGTCCACGGTCCACGAAATTAAAATACAAATGAAATAGAAGACAAGGAAAGTGAGTAGAGAGAGGAGAGAGAAAGAAGTTTTCCAGTTTGAGAGGGAGAGACCGAGAATAGAGAGAGATAGAAAGAGACACTGGAGTTGGAAGAAAAAGAAATTATAAAAGAAAGTAAATGTTATATATTTTTATTAATTTTGTTATTAATATAAAGAAGGTGACTTAGGCTTGAATTTAGAAGTTTTAGATCTGGGCCTTATGAATTGATAATTAAGAGAGTTGTATATTAAACATTATGTGCTTATATTAAGTATAATTACTTATTATATAATTAAAAGTATTAAAAGATTTTTCATTATAAAATCTCGCAAAAAAAGATTTTTTGTTGATGCCCTTAGCAAAAGATTTTTTTGTTCAATTAAGTTTTAAGCAAAAAAAGAATATTTGTTGATGCCCTTAGCCAAGATATTAGTTTTCAAAGTTTATTTCCGATTTTGAAAATCTGAGCAAGTAATAATTGAGTTATTAAGCTCTAATATTTCATAAAATGCCATCGTTTATTCAATATAAAATGTTTTTGTATGTTCTATTTTGTTAAATGTTTGCCAATTATTGATCGATGTTTTCATTTGACATAATACGTTAAGGGTGAATTTGATAGTACAGATAAGCTCAAGATTAGATTATTAATTATAACTAAAATCTTATCTCTACTATCAAACACACCCTAAATGAGGACTGTGTACACTTAGTTACTTACCCGATGGGTTGATCTTCATCACGCGCTAAGAAACTTCATTAAGATTGAGAAAACAGACTTAAAAGTAAATAAATAAATGCTACTCTATGATAAACAGAATGTCAGACTTAATACGAAAATGCATTTCCTCTAAATTTATATCATGCAACATTCCTTGATTGATTTATCTAAAAAACACTTCTGCTGTCTCATTATAATAGGCTTCAAGGTTCAAATACGAATGTTAAGAAACGAGTTGTTTATAATAAAATAAGAGACATGAGTTAATTTGTTGAATGTGTATTTGTCTAAAAAGTTGGATAAAAAATTAATACAGTAGAAGAGAGAGACAAAATAAGTGGGACCATAATTATATATGGTGTAAATAATGAGTTATATTGAGGTGTTTGTTATGTATTAAATTTTCATTTAGGTAGTGACCTATTAAAACAAGACGTCCGATATAATAAGATGACATATTGAAATAGAACAGAGAGAACATATTTTATCTCAATCAAACATAACTCAGTTAATAAGATATTTCACATTTAATCAATAGGTCAAGAATTTAAATTACTCAATATACATAAATATATAGTATGTATAATTATAGCTCAAAAAAATTATAATTATCTATACGTGTGACATCAATAATTTATGCGAAGAGATGCATACATTTGATGTCCGAGTGGTCTACCATATGGTCCATATCTCTCACACCCTAGAAGCTTAGGCTGTCTAAAAAGAGGCAGCCAATGGAATCTCGTTACATTCACAATGATCCCAAAAAACAAAACAAAAAAAACAAATTGGAATAAACATAAATTGGAAATATAGAAGTAGGTAAGGAGGTTTGGTCACCCAATGCACATGGGTTTTGGATTAAAGCTTCATCGCATGTGGTCACTTCCTCGATGAAGATTAGGGACTGAAAATTAATATATTTTTGTACTAAACTCTTGCCCTCTACCTAACCATTTTTGTTCAAGAAAACCCTCTACCAAATATGAGTTCCATTCCACCCAACTTCACTTTTTTCACTTCATTGAGTTCAGATTCCAAATGGTTAACACTCTGAATTACAGTTTTTTTTTAATCTTAATTGTAAAATTAAAGCTAGCAATATTTCAAACCTGATTTCTTCTGTAATTTGAAGCAAAATCTTCAGAAAGCAAGAATGACTTTTATTAATACTTGGAGAGGGACAAGTGCTATCTTCCAACAGATACTAGGAGGTAGATTAACTTGGACCTATTATGTCAGAGAAGATCCAGTACACTAGCAACTAGGAAGCCATCCTATTTCTCTGGTTCCTAAAGATAAAAATAAAAATAAAAATAAAAATAAAAATAAAAATAAAAATAAAAATAAAAATAAAAATAAAAATAAAAATAAAAATACAATAATTCAATTCAATACAACAAACTATGCTTTTGAAAGCTCATTTTAGTTAATATATTAGTCAAGGCCTAGAGTGTGAATTCTATCAACTCATTATTCAAATTAAATTTATAGTACATTGTTGATTATTTATTTATTTATTTTTTACTTGGCTGGGAATTGTGGAATTTGAATCTATGTCTTTTTGTTACTGCCAAAATATGCACAGTTTGGTGTCTCGAAAGAATCTTGTTCTTGTACATCGTTGATTAAAAAGCCTAAATCGAGATTTATTTTTTGTGAAAGCAGATTAAAAAATAATCAAAAATGATGTGCAGACAAAGTAACTTTGGCAAGCAATATCCAACATATGTAAAAAGAAATTGAAGCGTCTCCGAGAAAGAAATAAGGAATTTGAACCGAGAAGAGAAAGGTGGTGCTCCACCTCCACCTCCACCCCCACCCCACCCCACCACCCCAATCTATGAAAAAGATTTATGTGAGATTGAAAAAGCTGTCATAAAGTCCTTCCTTTTATTTGCCAGCAAACTACGGGCATTGCATTTCTGTCTATCTGATTCCTTCAAGGTGAAATTTTTGCTTCAATTTTACTCTCTTCTGTCAGATTCTTGATTTTTTTTTTCAAATTTTTGACTATGGGTCTGCATCAATTTTGAGGAAAGACGTGTCTTTTTGAACTTGAAGTAGAAAACAAGGAAGAATTGGCCATCTTTTTTAGCTCTGGAAAAAGTTTAGTTGTGGAATTTAGAAATGAGTGCAACGAGATTCATCAAGTGTGTGACTGTGGGTGATGGAGCTGTTGGAAAAACTTGCATGTTGATTTCTTACACCAGCAACACATTTCCTACGGTCAGTTTCATTTTTATTTTCTTTTCTATAAATTAATCACCGATTTCTTAGGAGGGTTTTGTGCAAAAATCCTAATTCTTGGTTATTTGACTTCTCTTTACATTCTCATTTACAGATTGTAGTTTGTAATTGTTTCTTAGTAGTGGTGGCGGTGATTATTAGTATTCTTTGATGATTCCTTCTGTTCTGTTCTTGCCTTTAACTAAATGAGGAATTAACCATTTGCATTCTGGAATTTACTAGATGTTGTATCCATATCCATTCAAAGAATTAATTACATTTTGTTATTCATTTAGTTGTATATGGATTGTTATTGAGAAGTAATGTGCTTAATTGGCAAGATATCCATGATGTGACGATCTTTTTATCCTGACAATGAGGTTTGCTATACAGTCTTATCAAAGCAAGTATGCACCTACCGTGTTTTTGTAATTGGAAAATGAAGGTTCTTATGATAGTTTCCTGAGTTCGTTATGCTTTCTATGACGTACGCCTCTACATTGAGCTGTAAAGTCTGCTGCAGTGTTGCTTTACTTATTTGGAGTTTCGTAGCATGTTCCGTTTTTGCTAATGCATAATGGACGCTGTAATGCTGATTCCGCCTTGCAATGCAGGATTATGTTCCGACTGTTTTTGATAACTTCAGTGCTAATGTAGTTGTGGATGGTAATACTGTAAACCTGGGACTCTGGGATACTGCAGGTAATTCCTTTCAAATATGTATATCTCATCTTTCTGTACAGTGTCCTAGGTTTTAGCATTTTTTAGCTTTGTCTTACAATATGAATCAGGTCAGGAGGATTATAATAGATTAAGACCCTTGAGTTATCGTGGAGCTGATGTTTTCCTTCTAGCATTTTCTCTCATTAGCAAGGCTAGCTACGAAAATATTGCAAAGAAGGTCAGAATTGTGGAGATGATTGTAGCTGTAATTTTGTTTATTTTGTACTCTGAGTAGTCTGATGCCATGTTCTTCTCTCTTTCCTTTTGTTTTTGTTAGTGGATTCCAGAGTTGAAGCATTACGCGCCAGGGGTTCCAATTATTCTCGTTGGAACGAAGCTTGGTGAGATAGTGATTTCTTTCTTGTTATTACTCCATCAATTAGTCCTAGTTACAAAACTGTGCATTGTAGGTATCATTTTCATATTTTCATCATAAATAAAGTATCTGACGCCATATTTTTTTATAAAATAAAATAAAAAAAATCCTTGAACTGTTTTAAGAGATACTTTTATCATCTCAAGTGGTTGTTTATGATTATTAAGTTTATCATCATAACCATTTTAAGATATACTTACATTTCAAATCTTATTTAAAGAAAATCATTTGCCATGTTGAAGTGGTTGTTTATGATTATTAAGTTATTGACTTTGTATTAGCATTATTAAATATGCATGTCGAAAGCTTGTGTTGTATAAAGTCAATAAACGTAATGAAATCAATAATTAGATTAATTGGGATGTCTAAACGTAATGGATAGATCCATCTTTATGTAAAGAGTATGAAGGGTGAAATAAAAAAAATGCCCTTGTACTTTGTTTTTAGTAAATGTCTTATATTATGCTTCTCTCAAAATCAATTATGTTTGTTTATAAATACTAGTACCATCAACATATTTCTCACAATTCTCAACTATAATGACTACATTCCGTCATATAAAATTCTTTAATACACACTTATATCAAAAGTTTTGATTTATTTAGGATCTAAAGTGATAATTATGCCACAATATGTTTATGTTTCCTTTATTTCTTAACTAAGTTTAGATGTGTAAGATTATTGTACGACAGAAAGAAATATGGCACTCAAAGTTAACAAAAATATAAAAAGATACTCAACTTTGAAGATTCAATGAATTTTACTCATTTTTCTTGTCCCTTTTGCTTATCTTAACTTTTGAATGTAAAATGTTACATCAGAGCTTATATGATTAACATTTTATATTTCACTCTGTCCTTGTAAAAATAGATTTATAAAATATAGTTTTTCACAATATTAAATTTTTAGACTACCAATTTATTCCGTAGTATGTGGTTAGAGCGCTGACAGATCTAGTTTCACATGACAGTAGCTTAATGTAAGAGTTAAAAAAAATGAAAGATTTATGAGATCAAACTTCCATTTGAAAGAATAATTTGGAATACAAATAAACAATTTTAAGTTGATTAAATTTAAGTTTTGATGCTTATTCAATAAGGTAGAAATAGGTTATATTCTTTCTTCTATTAGCAGTTTGAATAATATAACTGATATGAACTAGTTGTGTCCGAAATCCGAATGCTAATAATTTCCAACAGAAAGTCCCTGGAATAGTTATTAATTAAGTATATTTGTAATAGTAGAAGAAACACACGCATGGTGTGCCACCATGCTTGGTTTTTGTCATGCTCCCTCTGAATTAAGAACCCACACAATGGAAATGAGATCATGCACTTGGATGTCGAAAAAAGTTAATCAATACAGGCTAGCGACAAAAGCATGTTATGAATATATTCTTACTATTCATCTTCAGTTTCTAATGTCAGTTGTGCAAATGATTTTATGATTTCACGTAATCTTGGAGGCCGACTTACCTCAATCTGTATTTCTCCTCCTATGAATTGTTCTGGTGATTCTTAAATTAAATGAATTAGGATTAAGCATATTGAAGGGATGTGTTTGTTTGAAAAGATCAAATTGTCCTTGTTTGACGGTACAGATCTTAGAGATGATAAACAGTTCTTCATTGATCATCCTGGAGCAGTTCCAATAACTACAGCTCAGGTAACAAAGATATTACCAACATCTAACCATTCCTCCGTTTTGTGCCTCTCGTTGTCTTACCATGACTTGTCATGTAGGGGGAGGAACTCAAAAACCTAATTGGAGCTCCTGCATACATTGAGTGCAGTTCAAAAACACAACAGGTAGTTAATAATTTCTGATTGGTGTCTGGTGAACCTTTTTTCTCATAATAGCATGTGGTATGAATGCAGAATGTGAAGGGTGTGTTTGATGCAGCCATTAAAATAGTATTGCAGCCACCAAGACAAAAGAAGAAAAAGAAGGGGCACAGAGGCTGCTCCATTTTGTAACTAACCCCATGTAACTATCAACTGCCAACATCTATCCCTTAACCAATGCTTGTGTGGGAACTACATTTTAGTCTACCCATTCTAACTCTGCTCATTTTACATTATGCAACGTTTCACATTAGTCGTCTATAATCTGTCATTTGTTTTATTAATTTATTTTAATTTTACCAAAGTTCAGTTCCGAGTCGAGCAAAGCTGGCAGGATGTTTTTTTCTGATGCTGTGCAGACAACATGAAACTGGAGTGTGCTAATATTCAAATATTTCGAATATGGAAGGAAAAATCAAATCTGGTGATCCTGTCACAATTGCTGGAAAGCAGGAAGCACCACTTTCAATAGAGACATAATGCAAAACATGCACAGATCATATATGACAAGTTGGGATTGATGCAAGCCTAATGGTCCAAGCAAATATTTCACCTGATTGATTCCAGAAGTTCCCAGAAACAAGTTTAGAAACAAAGCAATATACATTAGTATGTTATACACAATAGAGGCGATTTAGACCACTATTCTTGGCCAGCTCTAACAAGATTTGAGAATCAGTCTGCTATGGCCCCAGCAGTGATCTGGGAACTCATTCATGCATACAAGTGATGAACACCAGCTAACAGAATAATACAAGTGGAAATGCAGGCATTTCTCAACCTCCCAGTTCGTATCAAGATCCAATATAACAAAGGAGAACTTCTCTTCACGGCCTTGTAGATAAATGGTTCAGTTCCTCGCATGTGAAAATCAATTGTAACTTCATCCTCCCAAGTCCCAAACCAACTCCATAACTTATGTGAAAAATCATGACATTTCAATAGAAGCATACATGTCACAACTTAATAGAATCATACTTTTCCCCCATAACGCCTCCTTTTTCTTTCTGGAATTGAATATAACGCAAGGTGCTTGTGAAGAATGCATCTGATACAGGATTCGCAATTGCATTGTCACTCTGCATCTCGGTTTTAATTAATTCTATTAGGCCTTGAATCACAGAAGCTGTAATCTGGGAATTTCCCTTCTCGAAGAAATATAGGTACCTGAAGCATATAGTGAACAAAAAATAAAATGAAAAAAAAAACCATCTTCAGAGAGAAACAGGCACCAGACCTAACGTTTATACTGTAAGATTAAAGAGTTTGATTAACTAACTTGTTAAGTATTTCGACGAAGAGAGTTACAGGTCCACTGCTACCCCTGGTAACATTTGTCATCTGCTGAGCAGCATTGGCGATCCTTAATGAACGCTTCAAGCAGAGCAGAACCCTGTCAAACAGGAAGATCAGCAAGTCACGCCTTGTTGGCTTGATGCATACTGCAGCAGATGGCATGGCTCACGCAAGAATCTTCTTATCCAACAGTAAATAGTAAATATGATGAGGACTAAACTATCATAGTTCTTCAACTATATAAAGGACATAAACAAATTTTTTAATAAAGCACATGATACCTTTCTCCATCTTTGATGCCATCCTGATCATCAACCCAGAAAAGATGTGAACATGCATAAACTGCTCTGCATTGATCAGGCTTCTTTAGAAGTTTTGCTGAGTACTGAAAGTGAAAGATAATGAGCCTGGGCTGCAGCCAAAAGATGATTACTAAAACATGGCACAGAAAGACAATAAAGTTACCCCCGTGGCTTTATGAGTCAAGGTATCTCTATTCTCGACACCGAATACATTCACCCTTTGCAGAGTCCCTATTATTAGGTGTATAGCTGTCACCTGGGCTTTAGAATCCTAGAAAGTATAGCATAACATAACACAAGTTACTTAAAAATTGCTCGCTCTGAAGAAAGCAATAATGTTTTATGAGCTCAACATATATATTTCATATATACCGCAACTTCTTCCTCGTATAGGACAAAGGCCTGTGTGAAAAAATCATAAGCCACCGGCTCCATGTCACAATCATTAGCTGCCTGTAAATACAGATGTTCAAAGGAATGCAAAGAAAGAAATTCATATTAGCCATCATAGTTGCCTAATCATTCTCAAACAAAAGAAAACAAAATGTAATGTCATCCATACCCTTCCAAGAACAATGTTACTGATTTATATTATACAGTGCAAGAATTGAAGTTTTAAAATTGTCTCACTTTTTCGTGAATGGAAATTGAATCTTGGGGCATATTTGTTAGTTTTGTAATAGTTTGGGTATTTAATTGTTATTATGTATAGTTCGTGACATTTCTATTAGAAGGTCAATAGTTCAGGCACTAAACTGTAATTTTCCCTATATGGTTAGGAGAAGCTGGGGCAAAAGGAAAAGAAAATTGGACAGGAAAGGATCAAGGGGGGGAGTTTCTTTTAATTAATTGATCAAAACTCAGAAAGTTACAGAACATGCATTCTATATACCTACAGCTCAGAAACTTGGGAATTTATTTGAACACTAAGAACTTATATTTCATATTTAAAACGTAAAGTTTACCCACTTTGATTAGTCACTTGTACATAAATATCTGTGTACTGGAAACTTAATATAATCAGTTAAATTCGGACTTTGTCATTACTTGAATCTGCATACTTCAATTAATAAGTCACTCACAACTAAGAGAGTTCTAATGCAATAACTAGTTAGAACTAGATATCTCCAGCTCCTTGATATGTTTACAAGACAATTATCCAATTTTGCGGAAGAAAAACAAACATGCTCCAATACGTAGTGTTTTCTGATTGAACTCATATGCTAGTATCAGCTTCACTGATCCACCATAAAGTTTTCATCAGAGCTGTAAAAAGTTTACCTCTGCACATTGCAAGTACAGCCTTAACGCCAGTTCAGGTGCAGGAACAACTGAAAGAGCCTCAATAATCTACAACAAACAATACAAATATACTTCTGCTCAGCATCAAAGATTAAACAATTGATGGGAGTATCACAAATAGATATTGTCAAGTACACAACAAGAGAAGTATCAAACTTAGATGTTGTAAAATAGTGATTGTTTTGTGCTTGATTTGATGGCTGTGCAAAAAGGAGAATATGGATAAACAGTTCTTCATTAACATATAATTCAATTATTGACATCAAAGAGGGATAATTTTGTCCAAAGCAATCTTTCTTAGAAATTTTATCCAGTACTGCATCAGCTGTATCCAGAGATGGTTGCCAAACACTTGGATGGAAAAACTTTACGCATTAGGAATACACAGCAAAAGCACTTGTAGAATATAATCATGAAATCAGGATATTGGTATTCAGTTTCTGAACCAAGATGACTCGCATTCAACCTGAGTTTGAAAGTTCGAAGGGTTAACCTCTTTTACCTGATTAAGTAGCTGAAATATTTTCTTTGGGGTGGCTGGAACTTCCTCTCCACCTACATCTCCATCTTGGCCTTGCAGTCTCCTCACCAACTGAACCAGCAAGGCACATCAGGAGTATGAATTTTCTTCTTGTCTCTCATGGTACAGTCAATGTAAAATCAAATTGAGAGGTTTAAAGCCTGAATGCTACAGATGGGAATTTAGTTGGATTTTTTCGTTGAAAAACATTTTAGATGACAACATAAGCAATCAACAATAACCATAGAAGTCATTAGTTTCACCCTATAGCCAGATAATTTCAAAACATACTATTTGGACACAGGATAATGTACTAGAAACATTGAGAAATGAATCAGGGTACTGTAAGAAAGTTTAAAGGCTAGAAAATAGTATAGCATGTTAATTGTTAAGCTTGTAGCTGATATCTGACTACTGAAGCTAAACTAACTGGGAGAAAGTGGTATACTTAGCATTTGTTCATTTTTTGCATCAGAAGATACTAAAACTTGCTTTGTGCATTCCAGCAAACAAGTTTGCACCTTTCTTATAGGCTGCTTTCAGGAGTCTTCAGAAAAGCACATTATAAGAATAATGTACTTATTGCAGTTTTTCTCAAGGATCTCATGTTCTCAAATATAAGTGTAAATTCAATTTGCACCTGGAAACAACGTACCTTGAGAGCAGAAAAAACAAGAGATGGGACTGTGAAGGGTAGGCGTTTTGAACCTCCAGACATTACATGCTTCCACACAGTACATATTATCTGATCAAAATAGAAAGAATTACAACTTTCAGCATAAGTACATAATCAGGTATAGCTTGATAGAAGAAAAGCTAGAAGAGGCATAAACTGAAAATTTACTGTGTGCTATAGATTGTTTAAAGCAAACGTTATTTAAGACATGAATGCATCAAGCCCGCTTACACTCAACACATGCAGCACACTAGCTCATTGTTATGATGAAAGACCGCTTTCCTGTTCCAATACCCTTCTCCTAAGACGTCTTATACAGTCTACCTAGCTCTCAGGCCACTTCATTACCCCCCTCCCCCTCATCTCCTTCTCTAGCTAGCCTTGTCCATTCTTTATGAGAATCTAATGGTGATTCCCTAGCACCTGCACTTTACTCAAGAAACAAGATTACTTTCCTGAAGAAACAAGATGGCATCTCATGAAGCAAAAGCAGTCTTCCTCCGTTTAAGGATCTATCCCTTAAATTCTATTTGGATAACTAATTTTGTTTGCAAAAGATTAGGGCTTTAAAGTATACAGCCACTTGTCTAAAGATATCTTGCATCTTCACCATGTAAGAACAGATAGACTTAGCATAACTACCCATACCACCATCATGAATTACCTTTAACATCTCCTCTGGGTCATCATTATGCAACATGTGCATTAGGCATGCAACAGAATTTTGCTCCTCGTTGAAATCCTCTTCATCAAGCTATTGATAATAACATAAAACAGGATAATATACATATGAGTGCAAAATTTGAAGAAAAATATAATAAACATAAGCAAGGTCTGAAAATAAAAATCAGATTTCTCAGAGACAAACAGGTCCTTGAAAAATCATGCAATTTGACACAAGTTTCTGATGTACCTCATCTGTAGAAATCCCTTCCAAATCCTTTATAAGCCCTTTTATAAGTTCAAATAGTACCTCAA
>JAYDZE010008227.1:0-10564 GCA_034509125.1 Monilaria moniliformis
GTGGTTGAGTACGTTGATATCGTTGTTGGAGCCGGCGACACCAAAGAAAGCATGTCATATCCAAAGTCGTTGGTCAGCCACTGTTTCGAGCACGATAGTCGGATGAGTACCCTTGTGGCCGCTTGTGTATGCGCCCCTCCATGCGGTCGGGCAATTCTTCCACTCCCAATGCATGCAGTCGATGCTCCCGAGCATGCCAGGGAAACCATGTCGTGCCTCGTGCATACGCAGCAGTTGGAGGCAATCTTGGGCTATAGGCCTCCTCAAATATTCTGGGCCGAATACACTTTGAACTCATTTCCAGAAATTTTCCAACATGGATGCTATGCACATGAACAAAGATATGCGCATACAGAATCACCGACGAAAAACGATCGGACCCCATCGATGATTTTCTGATAAATCATCTGCGACGAGACGTGCGTCAGCCTCTTCTCTCTCCCGGTGCACGTACGTCCTTGGGCATGGTTAATTGGCCTCCTTAATTTCATCCAGCGCACGTATTGCAAAAAAAAGCTCACAGGCGTTGCGAGCCATTGGAAGAAGATTGTCCACCGATAAAGGATCTTTGGACCCATTGCCTTTGCCGAATGGATTCGTGATACAGAGAATAGAACGAATGGGATATGGAAGGGATTATAGATGAATAAGAGAAATTATAGAGATTTTGTTTTGTTAGAAATGACGTAGGGTGGTATTTATAAAAAGAAGAAATAAAAAAATTAAAAAGTAAATAAAAAAAGTTAGTCAACGGCTATATTCTCAAAAAAGATATTAAATTAAAAGTCGAATCAACGGCTATTTAAAAAAAATTAATTAATAAAAAAAATTAAAATGTGTCTGAATTTGATCCAGTAACAGATCTGGTGCGTGAAGCACACTCACACTCTCATTGGTCGAGAGGCACGAGTACGCCTCACCGGTGCGTGACAGGCGGCAAAGGGCGAGGAGCCGCGGCCAATGCTCGTGCCTTCAGCTCGCTGCTCCACAACGGCGAGCATCGTGCGAGCCGCCGTTGTGGATGCTGTAAGACAATTTGACCGCTCGAACTATGTCAAATCTATCAAAATTCACATCAGAAGACTACAAAATACATTTAAATTATAATTATACCATTAAATATAAATTTATGTTCCCAGATTTGACCTGTCTTATTCATAGTGTAATTTAATTTTTCAAACTGGTCGCGATAGATGATATTAACGAATTGCTATGCTAAGTTGGAGTTGAGACTAACATAGATATGAGTCCGACATGCCTAAGAAAATGACTAGTCCTTGATGCACTGGATTGATCTTAAATGTGCCTCCACATTTATGCAACAACATTCTTTTTATTTATTTAGACTAGAAAAGGTGTTGATATTAATATTAGATGCATCAAATCGCTAAAGAGTCTTTAAAAAATAAAATAAAATAAAATAAATTTCTTTAAGTAGAAGCTTTGTGGAATCAAAGTGGAAGGCCAAACAAGGCCAAACACACAAATTTGCAACCTTGAAAAGGAGAAGCAAAAATAGCTCCACACTAACAGAATATGTTGTAGCAGGAACCTCACAACTTTATCAACTAACCTAGAAATTTCATAACTTGGGACTCTTGTGCAGCTAACGTTCAAAATAAAAAGAGGGGCAAGTTACAATATTGTTTCACAATTGCTTTTCAATGGTAGTCAGTTCATTATGTTTGAATATAAGTTCTCCTCGTATGGTGTTACGAATAGCTGGATATCCTGGAAGTTAGTGTTGGCCGGCAATGGCTGAACACGCGGCTGATGAGCAGAAGGCTGATGCAGCCAGAATTCAGAAGAAGATGAAGAGAGGGGTACGCCTTCTGGTATTCCATGCATCATAGGCTGAGTTACACAGGTTTCATTTTCATGAATTGGATTCAAAGCCATGGATTCTGGTCCACATGGAGCCCACGAATTACTTGACAGAAGAGAGAGAGCACGACGATACTCGGGTGCTGCATCTAAGTGGGAAGAATACTGGGATCCCTTGGAACCTACATATTGCAAAAACAAATAACTAATTAATCAACTTCACTTTCAAGTCCAACAAGTATAAATCTAGTATATAAGGAAAGTCATGGACCGGATAAGGCAATGGCCCTTCTCCTAGTTTTCAATTGTGTCAACAATCATTGTCTTAATATATGAACGTTGAGTTGTCCGGTTGCCTCTCTTTGTAACAAACAAAAATGTTCTCAACAATAACCTTTTTCTAGTAATGCTACTGCTAATGGGGATTTGAGTTGAAACAGACCTGGATTTGAAACATCAGCCACAGAGCTCTTTGATGAGGGAAATCCTTTGGCTGCACTGCTTTGCATGTTGATGAAATGTGGAAGTTTAGCTCCTGGCATATGCATCTGCTCGCTGTTAACCCCATCTCCACTAGACTTCAAAGGATGACACCCTTTAGTGAGGGTGAACTTGGTACTATCCCATGTCGTATCACCCATAGTTCTAGAGTGTACTGGTGGAGGATTGTTCAACAGAAAACTCATTTGCTGCCTTCCTCCTGCGCATGACAAACCAAATTAATTACTATCAAAACTCGCACTAATTCTTCAGCACAGGCAGCCAACATTTCTTAACTCCCTCTTATTATTTTTGTCCCCTCAACTTTTCCAGTTTAGGGCTTATCCCTAAAGGCAGACCAAGCAGTTTTTACTTACGATAAGTTGTTGCTCCATTTATTTACATACCAAAGTCTTCTAACACAAATGAGACGGATATGATCATATTAAATGTCAATGTCCGCATGAAAACTTCTCAACTGCACCTCTTTAACTGCACTAGTTCTACAACGTTCAACCAGTCCTTATGTTAGAAATATATATGCTTAATAAGATTACTTTTAAAAAATGACATATTATTGTGCATGTATTCTTATTCAACAATAGAACTTTAACATCACCATTTAAGAGTTGGAAAGCGCACATCTTGTGTTTACGATATTTCAAACTGAAAAATGGGCATCCAGCAATAAAAAATCGTGAAGGACTCAAATTGATAAATATACCATAGAATGGTGATGAGAGCCTTCTATTATACTGGATGACTTCCTGCTGTGGCTTCCTGCGTCGCGCATTATGATCAGAAAGTCTTTTTCTACAACTGCGCTTCTTTTCGTCAAATTCAGACAGGTTATGGAACCTTCAAACAGAGAGAGTAGCATTAAAACAAGGAAAACTTATAACTTATAGGAAGACAAAAAGTCATGTTTTGATACAAATTGTTTCTGTATCTACCTGCTACACTGCTGGCAAAACCGGCGTTCAAGGCCACCAACAACGACCTTTGGGGCTTTGGAATGGCTATCACAAACTCTATGCTTCCGGTGATACTCTTTAGCTTGTGAAAGGTCAATATTGCAGCCCTCAACCACACAGCGAGGAATCGGGAGATTATCACCCGGCAATTTAGTTTTCTTCAATGAAGCAGTGGATGCAGTAGGCCCGACGGAAGATGCACTCTTAACATGGCCTCCAGCACCACTATTCTCAAAGTATGTTCGCTTTCCAAGCTTGAGGCCAATCAGTGGTTCTACAGAGCCAATGGAAGCTTCCAGAGGTGGAGAAGTTCCAGAAACCTTAGTTCCTTCACGTTCTGCAAACTCAAAATTTCCAGAAAAATCTTCATATGCCATGAGCCTGAAGTCTGGGGGGGTTTGCCCATCCTTTGTGGAAGAATCAGAAGCTGATATTGAGCTCTTTGCTGAAGAAACATGGCCGCCATCAGAGCCGGAGGCTCCACTGTTCCCACCCCCCGCTGAGAGATTGAAGGATCCGGCATCAATTTCCCCATCATCAATAATAGTCCAATCCACTAGTTGCAGCTTCTTAGGATTTTCTGTTGTTTTTGGACCAAACGTATCATAGCTTTCCCAATCCCACTTAGTATTCCAGTCCATCTCCAAATAGTGGCTCATTAGGTGGGGTTTTTCAATTAACCTAGCATAGACAATGCATCATAAACTAGGGCCTACGCCATTGGAACTGCAAGATATGAAATCAAACTGCTCAGATTCGAGGAAGAAACTCTACATAACAAGCAAAATAATAGGCGAAACTCCTTCAGAAGGATCAAACAACAAATAGGTTATCCATAACCAAAATTTTATCACAATTACCATGCAGACATAACAAAGTAATCACCCCATGGAGAAGCTATAACTCGCTGTTTCAAGGATAAGGAAATCACAAACGAAAAAT
Organism: Monilaria moniliformis; assembly: GCA_034509125.1. Lineage (NCBI taxonomy): Eukaryota > Viridiplantae > Streptophyta > Magnoliopsida > Caryophyllales > Aizoaceae > Monilaria > Monilaria moniliformis. Next base: position 4,221 of record JAYDZE010008227.1, read on the forward strand.
CAATACGCGTCGTGACAACAAGCATCAGATAAATCATTTAGCATCACCAATAGCACCACATGTAATCAGCCCCCAAATCCAAAATTCAGAGGGGAAACACGAGCAAAGACAAAGAAAGTCAATCAAACATACTGATATGATAAATAAATTCAATAAGAAACCCAATCTTGAACCCACAAGGCCAAAAGTACACCTCAAGAAACATTTTGGCTGCACAGAATCTCAGATTATTAGCAAAAGTACCATCTTTGTTCCAAATAATCTACCACGAAATCAAAGCAGATTAGACTGTTCTCCAACAACAAATGAATAGAACTCGCTAGCAAAAAGAAGAAAGTGGTAGATGATATACTTTGGTTTTTTAGCCCCTTTACTTGAGCAATCAGATGAGTGGAAAGAGATTTTTACAGTTAACTGCCTGCAATCACCATCCTTTTTTTATAACAAAAAGACTCTGCTTTGTACCTTTCCCTTTCCGCTTCTCTTTTATCCTCAACCTGGTGTCTATTTACCTGCTCAGTATTTACTAGCAATACGAACTACTAAGATTGACTACGATGCCTCTTAAACATAACCATTAAAGAGAAGATAGTGGTCTTATCGTTTTCTTGAAACAAAAAAGAAACCAGACCTAGATATGTTGCTTTGGCCTCTTTACCACCAAACTAAACTCCAACATACAAAAGAAACAAGTACGAATTAAAGTTGCTCTAATCCAAATAGAAAAAAAATATATGAATATAGTCAAGCCCCCCTTCCAAATTTTAAGCTAATAATAAAAACTTATATTTACCTGCTACAGATTTTTATACTCCTTGAGTTAAATCAAAGTTTAAAAAACTAGAGAAAATAAGGGTAGTTGATGGGTCGTTATGGTCCCCCACCCCCTATTCAGAGCTTTTTTCAAGAATTAACAACCAAAAACTAGAAGAGAGAACTTCGCTCACAGCAAACGTTTCCCTATCGCCCAGGGCCAAAAAGAGACTCAGAAAACCCAAATATCCGCAGACGTCGCTTTGCCCATCCTCAATGACGTGGAAACACCTCAGACACCACAGCCCCAAAAATTATTACTCCAAAAGGGGCGGAAAAAGAAAAGGAAAAAACAAAACCATCAAGGAAGAGAGGGGGGGTGGGGGGGAGCGTCTTTCCTCATCCAATTTCCAGAGCTGAAGACAACTACTAACTTCAAAACTTCTTTACACATATTAGGAAATTATTCGCCTAGTAATCCCCCCACTGCAGACAAATTCCCCCAATTGTTTCTCCAAAAACAGAAAGCGCAACCAAAATAAAATCAAAAAAATGGAGCAGTTATGATTTCCTCAGATCTCACTTGAAAAACTCCATCCATCAATTACTCCTTCACTCCCCCGAACGGAGAATCATTATTCAATACAACTCAGCAGCAAGCAATCATTCCAGCAGCAGGATGAATTAGTTAATCAGGCCCCCGCAGCATAATTAAAGAGCATAACAGACAGAACAACACGATTTTCTTGATAAGAAAGGAATTGAGAGAGAACTGCAGCTTACCCAGTTTAGAGAGAGAGAGAGTTTTGGAAGTGGGGGGGAAAGAGAATGGAATTTATCTTACCAAAAGGAGAAAGTGAGACTAAGGGACTGAGAGGGGCGAAACTTTTTTATAATTGAGAAATAAAAAAAGTATAGTTTGAAGCGTGGGGGCAAACTGGCAATAACAATGGTGTGAGCTAAATACAGAAGGTGTGGGCCCCGCTGAGATCCGCTGTGTGTCTGTCTGAACGATTACCGGTAGGAGCGAGGTACATCGGACGGTTGGGGGCACTCCACCTTACTTGGATTTGCCTTTGACCACCGGGAAATTCTCCTCTTCAATAAATATTTCATTGTTAAATTGGTATATTTCTTTATTTCTATGTACGTATGTTACTTATGCTTTTGCCGTTTTACCACTCTATATTAATATAGTCTTGCCACTTTATACGGAGATTTGATGTATTTAAATATTAACTCTGCAAACTTGTCTTTTCCATTGCTCCTTGATTCGAATGCTTTCTAATTAGGGGTGTTTTGGTGAGTGGGTATCGCCATGTTATGTTATTTTTATCAAAGTTTAATAATATTTTTAGAAGTATTTGGTATATAAGATCTGGTCCGTGATTGTTATCCAGGCCCGTCTAGATAAGCGTGCAAATCACTATTTCCATAGGTTATTTTTTGTTACCTAATCGGCTCTCTCCCTTGCGATAAGTTATCTTCTTCCACCGATAACTCTCTCTTTTCCATCTTCTGCCCTCGTCTTCTTCGTCCTCCACACTGAGCTACACGGTTTATTCTCTGGTTCTTATGGTTTTCCGGCCACCTCTTCTTCGCCCTCAAAAAATGGTTGCTTGATTTCGGGCAGTAATGGCGAATCTGGTTGTCGACTCGAGGGGGGCGACGGTGGTGTGTGGTTTATCAGTTGTACTGGGGGGTTTCGCGGCGGTAGTAGGGGGTTTTCTAACCACAACTGTTATCCTACAACAGCTGTTGTCCCCGCTGGTATGTTCGATTATGTTTGGGTGATTTAGGGTTGTGATGATCAATTTTAATTATATCGGAGCATGTTCTTGATCTTTTATGCAACATTAATTTAGAGTTTTTTATTTCGATTTTGAGGCTATGCTTTTGAGTATTTGTTTTCGATTTTGAGGCTGTGATTTTGAATTTTTGTTTTCGCTTTTGAGGCAATCATTTTGAGTTTCTATATTCGATTTTGATTTTATTCAAATTTTGCTTTTACTCCATTTGATTTTTGATTTCTTGCAGTTTGTTTTGGTATATTATATTCCAGTTCAATTATGTTATTGTGTTCAGTTTTGGACCACCGTCAGCCTCCTTCGAGTGTCGGATCTCGACCTTCTTGCATGGTCTTCGGCCAACACTTGCTCGGTACTAAACGGATTTCTCGCCAGAGCTAATGACTTGAGTGGGTTTTGGCTAATTACTCAATTAATCAAGCCAATTAATTGCCTAATTAATTGGTAAATTAATTGCCTAATTAGTTACATAATAATTAATCACCAATTTGCACAAATTGATAACATTCCTTAATTAATCAGCCTAATTAATTGCCTAATAATTAATCATCAACTTGTGCTAACTTGTTCGTTTTAAAAAAGCTTTGTATTCAAAGCTGAACTCTTAATTAATAATTAATTAATAAGTTCAAAATTAAATCAACACGGTTTATTTTTATCTTAAATTTTATCTTACTTACCAAACAACATTATTAGATCATTATCATTATCTCTATCATAAATTTTATTCTATATACTAACACGGTTTAAATATCTTACCTAATCCTATCATGGCTACCAAACGTCCCATTAAGTTCATTATTCACATTATGCAAATTTTTGCACTTTATCTTCTTCTTTTCCTTCTTTTTTGTTAGATTTGTCAGTTGGAGGTATTTTGCAAGTGTATAGTAGTACATAAACTTCAAAAATGAAGCCAATATGTGGCCGAAATATCCGCTCTAAGTTTGCATTATGAAAATTCTTGAGAAATTTATGGGGGCTTAAATGACAATAAAGGAAGACTAAATTTCAAATTAAAAAATATTACATTTAAAAACTTATCAGTATACCGATGATACTAAAATTATTAAAATTTGATGGTATACTAAAAACTTAGCTTAATAATTTGAAACTTGTGCATAACAGCATCCTAAACAATATTAGCAAATATAATAGCTTTCTAACAATTAAACATTATCACAAGTTCAAAACAAAATAAATATTTAATGATGTAATTATTTTTATAATTATAAATCATAGTTAGAGTAAATGACTTAGTAGATCAAGTAATTAATTTTTTAATTTTAAAAAACTAATATCTCATTGCATTAATTGTTCATTTTATAATTTTAAAGTATGATGGATGAAAATTTGAATTAAGAGTTGATAAACATGAATAATGCATTTTGAATCATTCGATTGTTGCTATCAAAAGTTTCAAATGTATGTCAAACGTAAGTGTTTTTCTTCATATAAAGGTAATATAGGGTCATGTACCATAAACTATAGTCAATATATTATAAAATCAAACATACTATTTAATATCCTTCAATTATATATTTTATATCTGTTATATTTATTTCCTTTCCAGAGTCCATTCATGAGTTAGTAAAGTTACAATTATTTTTATCTCATTGTAAGCAATTTGTTATATAATATATAATATTGTTATGTTGAGCTAACTTATCAAAATAGTCAAAATTAATAATTGGCCACGAATTTTAAAAAAAATTAAAATATAGCCGAGTTTGACATGAACTGACATAAATGCCCCCCGTTTAACTCATTCATTTCCACCTCCCATCTATTTTCACCCCACATCTATCAATTAAATTTACGAGTTCTCTCTCTCTCTCCATTCAAAGTTTTTATGGTTCTCTCTCTCTCTTCGATTTTTTTATCTTCTCTCTCTCATCGGCGTTGGCATGAAATTAGGTTTCGAAGCTTTCTTATCTTCGACGTTGCTAGTTATCAAAAGCTTTCTCTGGTGGCAGCGTATACTATATGGGTTGTTGTTACTCAAAGTCGACGAACTTCTCTTGATTTATTTCACTCCAATGATTAGATTTTCAGTCACCTTCTCTATGTAAATCCCCCTTTTAACACTTGTGAATTCAAGATCTAGAATGGTATGAATTTGGTAAATTTGTTAAATCAAACCCCTCGGCACTGCGCGCACTAGTTTGGGGATAATGGTATAAATTAAGTCATTTCATACCGTGCATATCAATCCTGGGCGTGCCCAGTGTTGAGGCCGTAAGCGCCCATGTTTGGTACGCGTGGTATGAATTCGACCATTTCATACCATGCGCACTAAACCTAGTTTTATATATTTTTTCAAAAAATGGCTAAAACCTGATTATATATAGTTTTTTTTTTTTTGAAAAAATTTTAAAAACCCTAACCCCATTTCTCAGAAAGTAGTTATTCATTTCTCTTTTTTCCCATATCTAAAAAATTCTTCCACTACTCTCTTCTCTCTCTCTCAAACCCTAATCTGGTGTCATGGTGACTACAAATCCTTCTCATGTGGCTCCGCCGACTCATACCACAGATTCAATTGCTCATTCTCGAATAGATTCTCGTATAGCTACGCCGCCTCATACCACAACCATCGTACACATGTCGGGGCCATAGATACAATCTCTCTATCTCTCAACCTGGTCCCCTCCAAAAAATGCTACAGATTCGGTTGCTTCTTCTCACGCATATTACAGATCTGTTTGTTTCTTCTCATGCAGGTTGTGGTTACTTTTGGTCTTCTGCTTGTTGTCTTGCACAATGAGAAGTAGATGGGAGCAGGCCAAAAGCCTGTGATTTATAGGCACGGCCATGGATTGCTATCCTTTCGCGATTACTTTTTGCAGCTCATGGACTATGTAACATCCATTCAGATCGGCTTGATTCGGGTTGAGACACGAATCCTCTTGCTTTGCCGCGCATGCTAAGGTCTTTCTCTCTCTCAACCAAGAGCGAGATGTTGTAGAGATACCATAGATCCAGTTGGCTACCATTTTCGCACTGAAGTTTTACAGCTCAAAGGCCATGTAATATCCACACAAATCTGATTGCTCCTTGTCGCGCCACCGATGACAAATCTGGGCTGACGACAGACACAATCATCTTCCGCCGCCGCCATAGATAGGTCTCTCTGTCAATCGAGATAGAGATGTTCCTTCTTATGTGTAGCCAGTATATGCTTCTTTTTACATGTTCTAGATCTTGAAATACTGCAGGATTCTTTGTATTTGTTGTATTTGATGCGAATTTAGTAATAAATCTTCATGTGGTTTTTACTGTTTGTCGTTGTATTTTTTTGATTGGCAAAACAAAAAAAGATTACATGAAAAAAACATAAGAAAACGAATCAAATCAAAAAAGAAAATGACATACGTAAAAACAAAAAACACGGCTTTGGTTCAACACACACATGTATGTTTGGTATGCATGGTATGAGTTCATCTTATTCATACCATGTATACCAAATCGGACCACCGCACTGTGCACGCATTGTATGAATTGATAGAACTCATCGCATGCTCCAAATTCTTGCCTAGGCCGTGTGCTCAAAGAGTTTTCTATGCATCGTGTATATGGTGAACTCATAGCATGCTCCAATTCATGCCTATGTGTCGTGTAGATGTAACTTAGTTTATAATTGCCTCTAATATATATGGTGAATTTAACTTATTATATAAATATAATTTTAATATTTTTTAGTATAAGTATGATTTTATACTTAATTAAAATTTCTTATTTATTTTCTTTTTCTAATTATCATTTATCACAAATATATATATA
>JAYDZE010008238.1:0-10564 GCA_034509125.1 Monilaria moniliformis
ACTCCACATAGCAATATGTAGATGATAACTCCCGCACTCCAAACATCACATTCTTGGCCATAATGCTTCCTTAGTACCTCTGGGGCAACGTAGTATGGGCTTCCGACAACATCAATGAATGTTTCCCCTGAGTAAACAAATAAGAACTTGATCAGGCGCAGGCATTAAGGAACTGAAGTGCAAGGAATTTTCCAGGCATTGTTGCACCTCAAATGGTTAGAAACAAAGCATGACTTTAGTAGGAGAATGGTAGTATATGCAGGAGAAAATAAATTTTTATTTTTGCTCTTCCAAAAGTGGAAAGAGATAGAATCTCCTTTAGAACATTGATCACACAAAGTTATGTAAAAACACACTTGTCGTTGGATTTAACACTAAAGGGTACAAATCAGACAAGTCAGGGTTATGAGTACGCACACCGAGATGCTTTTCAAAATGCTACAATGAAGACAGTGATTATTCTTTCCAGGTAGTTTAGTATCGTTTCCCAAGTACCAAATGATCTGCTTATTTGTTGCCAATTCTTCCATCTATTGTTATGTCATCCATCCAAAGGTCAGGGTAGTATTCGACATACTATGCATACCAGTTTCCTATAATCTAGGTTTTGCTACTTGTGCTAATATTTTAATCCAATAAATCCCTGTTCTAGATCACCACTATATGCCGTTTGAACTGTGGAGGCTGACTTGAGAATGGAAAGAGAGACAAGAATCTAACATCTCCTAGCTTAGATCCTTCTAACCATGATTCCAAATCCAACCAGTTAATCATCTTGGACGCCTGCATAATCAACAATCAGCATCTGAAGAAAACCAAGTGGCGAATGGAATATAAACAACCACAATTGCGAGTTCTTTCAGTTTTCAAAGGAATCAACAACCATAATCACCTGGAAAACATTCTTTGATGTCAAGGTCTTAAAACGCAATCAATCATAGTGGAATAAGAATCCATAAATTTCAGCAAGTGAGAATCATTCACCCGAAAAGAAAAATAAAAGAACAAGAAGTTGGTAAATGAGCACCTGGCTTGAAGAAAGCAGAGAGCCCGAAATCAATGGTCTTAAGCGGCGACTCCTCTTGCTGATTAACAAAGAGGAAATTCTCAGGTTTCAAGTCTCTATGCATAACTCCAAGCGAATGGCAGGCTTGCACCACACCAACTATTATCCTAGCCAGCTCTGCTGCCTTCCTCTCCGTGTAATGCCCCCTTTGGATGATCCTATCGAAGAGCTCCCCGCCAGCGCAAAGCTCCATCACAACATGAACTGCCACAGCATCCTCAAAAGCCCCCACAATCGAGATCACATTCGGATGCCCTGCCAAATGGTGCATGATCTGAATCTCCCTCCTTACATCCTCCACATCCTCGGGAGTCGTCAGCTTCCTCTTAGCAATGGTTTTGCAAGCGAACTCCTTGTTCGTCCCCTTCTCCATGCACAGGAACGTCGTCCCAAACTGTCCTTGCCCTAGCTTCCTCCCCAGAGTAAACTTCTCCTTCATATTCTCCGTTTTCCGCTGCAGAACTGACTCCACCTGCAGTCCTGCACTCGACACACTCTTTATGTGTGTAGGCTTGTTCTGTTTCGCTGCATCGGCCTGCTTATCATTGGCGGCGGCACTGGTGTTGTTAGCGGTGGTGGTGGTGGTGGTGATCTCTGCCTTGGGCGGCTCGTTCTGCTGCTGCGGCAGCGGAGGATCCGGTTTCTTAGGCTCGTCGGACGCGATTTTCATCGGCGTCGGCGGGGTGCTCTGGACGTCGGAGCGAGTGGAGCCGGAGTCCTTTCCGTCGGAGTTGACGGAGTTCTCCTTGTTTTTACTGCTGCCGCCGGAGTCCTGATCCGGCGCCGGAAGGCCCTGCTTCGGCTTCCAGACGGCGGCGGTCATGGATTGGAAGAATCCATTCTTCCCTGTGTTTGGCCCTGCGCATGTATTCCCCATCCAAACGCTATACCGATCTGTAGAAATCCCTAACTCTTTTGAATTTCACCATTTAAACGTGCGCTAATTGATCCCATCCACCGCGAATCACCCCCAATATTCTCGCGACTTCGATCAAACGTCTTCTAAATCACCCCCGCCCTCGTGAATCAACCGCAATTTCTCAACGTGTCGAAATTATCGGAAGAAATGTGACGCAATGGCGATCTTCCGACGAGCTGAACAATCCGAATCGTTAGGAATCCAGATTCAGTGCGATGAGTCGCAGCAACTGCCGAATCAAAATTGAACAATGAGGGTTATGAAACGCATTGGCGAAAGGGGGATGAGAGGGAGAGAGAAATGGCAATATGATATGAGAGTAGTGGGGTGAGTCAACTCGGATGAGAATTGTGGCATTGAAAGTGGATTTGGTTTGCATTCTACATGTTCTTCTTCCACGCAGAATCGCAGGAGATGGTGGGGGCGAATTCTACAAAATTATTAAATTTGAGCATCGGTTTCGTCTCGCGATATTTTTATGATTATCACATAAGATCAAATTCGTGCAATGCATGCATGGACACTAATCGCTCGAAATAATAATATCACGTGGAGAGAGAGAGAGACGTCGGGTAAAATTGATTTTTTTTGTAATAATATGGTTATAGAGAAACTACATTTTGCTCTCTTTCTATTTCGAGAATCAATAATCAATCACTAGATTATGATTATATATGACAAAATTGTGAACACGTTGTTATTCGCTTAAAACATATGTATGTGTCATGTGAGATGCTTAGTTAAGTTAATTAATTGGTAAATTTATTAAGATACGATTGAAAACACATGAAAGTTAATACACAGATCTATATTTTTAATATAAATATATATATATGGTCGTACTAAGATGAAATTCTTCCTTATTTCATAATTAAGATACGAGAAAAATTTAGTAATATTCGTGAATATATTTATCTACATTTACATGGCATGATTTTGTGATCATCATACATGCTTTTTGTATATCATTATATATACTTGCACTAATTAGTACATAGATTTCTAAAAATCAGTATAAGAATATATTTATTTAAAAAGTGATAATTATGGAATCATGCGGATTTCATGTCTTTGGATTTGAAGATCAACCACACTCTCTCCTAGAATATATCAAAACATTAAATTTCACATAATTCTTTCAATTTAAATTATTTTTTCACAAAACATATATATTAAATTAAAGATAATTTTATGAGGATTCTAACGAAATCTTAATTGCATATGTTCACATCCCGAAAATATAGAAACAATAAAAATCAACATATATAATATGTTATACTGCTTCTTGGATAACATTATACTGCTTATTGAATAACAATATATTATTTTTTGGATAACAAATAACAGTCAACATATATAATACATTATACTGCTTATTGGATAATACTATACTACTTCTTAATTAACACTATACTACTTCTTGAATAACACTATATTGTTTCTTGAATAAAACTATATAGTTTATTGGATAACAAATAACAATTAACATATATAATACGTTATACTGCTTATTGGATAAAGCTATATTGCTTCTTGGATAACACTATAATGCTTATTGGATAACAAATAACAATCAGCATATATAATATGCTATACTACTTCTTGAATAACAATATATTGTTCTTGGTTAACACTTACTGCTTCTTGAATAATACTATTCTGATTTTGCCACTGTGTTGTATTATATATGCTGGTTATAATTGTTATTAAAAAAGCAGTATAATGTTATCCACGAATCAGTATAGTGTTATCCAAGAAGCAATATAGCGTATTATATATGTTGATTGTTATAGTTTCCGTATTTCTCGGGATTTAATGTTATTGTTTCTGTATTTTTAGAATTTTTTATGTATACTAAAATGTCATTGTCTAATATAAGTTATTAAAACTCGTTGCCACGTGGCTTTAGTTTATCCGTTATATATTTAAATTCTACGTCCACAATCAGTTTCAGTTCGAATATAAGATTTAGTTCAAATTTAATCTAGCTATATATTATATATAATTTTATACAATAATGTTTATATATTTTTACAATGGTACTTCACCCTATGCAAAATTAAAAATTAATACATGCTATTATTATTTCAGACATTTCATGTACATATATTGGCAAATCCAAGCTATCATTAAAAGCACTCTAACGAGTTATTTAGATTTTCAACTAGACATTAGAACTGAAGCAATTGGCCGGCGAATATTATGTAGCACATAAATGTGTGTGCATATTTATTATGTAGCGCAAATTTGAAGTTTAATTTTTTTTATGTCAAACATGGTAATTAATGGAGATAATTTTAAAGTTCACGGTATAGACTGTTTGTCCATATATTCGTTGAACGTTTGTAAACAGAGTAATTGAACCATAAATATGTTGCTGCAAAATCAAAACTATGCGACTGTTGGAGGTGGAATTCACATGTCAATTTGAAGTTGATTGAAATATTAGTTTCGGCTTTTTGCAAATTCGATCAAGGGGGTTCAACCTTGATCTGGATCGCTTAGAGTTGACACTACTATAAAAGAAAGCTAAATCTTTCTTAATGGTATAGTATGATGAATTGGTTGAGATTTGAAGAATTAAAAGTGGGCTAACATAAATCCTGTAGTTAAAAAGGTTGACGACTGAAGTCGTGTAGACTTTTTTGTAGTAGAGAATTCTGTGCAGCATGACATCCAAAGAGAAACCAAATCCAGGTTCAGTGTGTACCTTGGATATCAGTATGGGAGGATCTGGGTTGTTAGGCAGTGGCGATGGGTCCTCTGTCGTGTTCAATACCAGCTCTGCAGAAATGTTAATTGTCTCTATTAGATCCGCTCCCAATTGACTAGCATTTGGCATATGTAACCATTAGAGGGTCATTACTTCCACATTTCTCTCCCTAACCCACAAAGTTGGTAATAGATTTCGGTTTCTAAGAAATCACAATTCATGGTGGTGATGACTTGTTTAGATTGTGGATCATAACACCTATACCCATTTTGGTAGAGACCATATCCAACAAAGACACATTTGAGAGCACACAGAGATAACTTGATGCGTTCATGTTTTGGAATATGTACAAATATAGAACAACCAGAATTTATGGGCTATGAAGTAAGAGATGGAGAAATTAGACTGAAGATAGATAAAACATGGCTCGGAGTTTTCAAGTGGAGGATCTCTGTGGGCAGTCTGTTTAGAAGATATACTAAAGTAGCCACAACTTCTGGCCAAAAGATTTTAGGAACTTTGGAGTCGATGAGGAGAGCCCGAGTCATTTTGAGGAGGATTATGTTTTTCTCTTTCGGCTACCCTATATTGTTTGAAAGTGTGGGGACATGTGGTTTGATGAATTAAGCCATTTTCCTGAAATAAAACGTTTCATCTGGGAGTTGACAAATTCCCTCCATTGTCAGTGCAAATGGTTTTTATTGTGGTTTGGAATTGTTTGTAAACCATGCAATAAAAATGAGCAAACTTATCAAAAACTTCAGATTTATGTCACAAAAAATAAACCCACGTCATCATAGAACAATCATCAATAAACAACAAGAAATAACGAAAACCATTACTACCAGTGACGGATACAGGACCCCAAACATCAGAGTGAACAAGAGAAAAAATAGAATCCATCCTAGTATTACTTGGTTTAAATGACCGTCTGTCGCTTTTTGCCAAAATGTAAGTTTCACAACAAGAACTTTGACTCTGAGCAAGTTTAGGAAATTAAATTTTGAGATAACCCAGAGACGGGTGCCCTAATTGACAATGCCATAACCACGTCTCTCAGTTTGCAGATCGATGAGCCAACATCACACTACATTGTGGAGCTATCTCGTCCACGTAAAGACCTTATTTTTCAGCGCCACGCCCAATAATCTTCCCGGTCCTTATATCTTGCAAAAATAGAAGCTTGGGTGCATTAACAGAGTGCAGTTCAATTCTTTTATTACATAACTGATGGACATTAATTTGTGAGATAACAAGAGAACATAGATGCACTTTGAGACCCATAAGATTGGAGAAATTTCCACAATTCTTGCGCCTGCAACTTGAACTAGTTCTTCATTTGCAGTTTGAACATGTGTTATAATATGTATAGAAAACTGAACAATGTTAGTTATATCCTGGGTCATTGTGTTTGTTGCTCCAAAATAAAATATTCATCCACTATCTTTCACATTATCAGTTTGTTGGGCTTTACAAGCAGTGAAAATATTGGTATGCCTCTACATCCCACAATAGGTGCATTAAAGCTTCGATCTATCTACCTTATTCCATGGTTTACTCGTTGGTGGTTGACCTATGCGCGATGGGTTTCCTTGATTTTGCGGCGATAGCGGCGGGCGGTTGTTCTCCTGTCTTTGTCCGCTGTTCCATGCACCGAAACCAAATACAATACCCTCCGATGATGATGAGTTCGGTTCTCCAGTGGGGTTGGTTGTCAGCTTCAATATCTTTAGCTGGGTGGCCTCTCTCTTCACTTTGCCAAAAGCCGACTCCCACTGAGGGATTGGGGCTCTCATTCAGGATGTCCCTCCGGCTAACATCGTATTTCTCGTCCATTCCGGATAGAAATTGGTATAGTCGGTGACTTGGTATCAATTGCCGATATGTGTTTACCCCATCCCTACAACAGTTGATAGGTTGGGGTTGACTTCCGTCGATGTTTATCCATACACCTTGAAGGTTATTCCAATAATCCTCCAATGTGCTATCCCCTTGACCGATTTTGTTTGCTTTGATCTCCAGATTGTAAGTTTGGAACAGATCGGAGCCACTCCCATATGTGATAGCCAAGTTGCCCCAAATTGCTTTCGCCCGTTTGATGATGGAAGAAATTGGCGACTAGCTTGGTATCCATGTTCTGGATTATCCACGAAAAAACCATTAGGTTTGTCTCTTCCCACTTACTATATCTTGGGTCCTCGGGTCTTGGTGAACCGGTGAGATGGTGGTATGCGCCTCTCTCTCCAATTGCCACCCTCATAAGCTTCGCTCAGAGAGGGTAGTTGCTTCCATCTAGTTTGAATCCTGGTGCAGCACACTTTGTGTTGCGCATCATGTTTATGGTTTAGGATGATAAATCACTTGGTATAATATGGTTTGATGAATCCCCTGATTCTAACATGTTTTGGTGTTTAGGTTGTTGCGGTTTGGAACTCGACCAACTAGGCCGAGAAGAGTTTTTGAACTATGATGAATTTTTTCTAAGTTCCTACTCTGGTACGATGATGATTTGTGTAGAGAATAGTTTTCATTATATTTAAACATCTATTGATACATCGCTTTTTATAGGCTAAGTGATAATAGATAAAGGAAATGAATTGTTTTAGAATATGAATGTTTAATCTTATCTCTAAAATAAATAGTTTCCGATCTTGATTTGTTGCCATATCTTCGAGATTTAGGCTAATCTTTCCAACATAGTAGAAGTATCAAAATAATGATAATATAACTTCACAAGTAATAGAATATAATTTGAAAGAATTTAAACATTGAGATATAGACGTTAATATTTCTATAATATAATATATTTCAAATTTATATAAAAAAACAGCAATCAAACATAGTAATCTGGTTTTTGCTTGAGAAAGAAAAATCGAAACATGGGTAGTGTTATTGAAAATTTTGAATTTAATTAATTTGAAGCCCAAAGCAAGAAGCAGCGCAGCCCATCTCCCATGGAATTATCATGTTATGTGTGCCCGACCGACCCGTCACAAAAAGAGGGAAACAAATAATTCAAAACAATCCAACCCCTCTTTATTTAATCGAGCCGCAGTTTCGCCAAAGTCCCGCTTCTCTCCGCCACGCACAATCACCGATTCACCGGTACATTCTTCGAATGATTTATAGAAAAATCTGATTGCCGAAGTCGCTGCCCTAGTTGTTCATCTGTAAGTGCGATTATCCAGGCTAATAATCTATATTTGGTTTGATTACTATTACTACTTAATTGTTTTTTATATAACTGTTCCCTACATTGAGGACGAGTTTGATTTATTCTCCTGATCTAAGTTGTGTTTGTGTGCGTGGGTCTTAAGGATTGAATTCGTGTTATATGCAGCAGTTGCTCAAGGAGAGGATGAGTAATGTTGCGACAGCCAGTCAATTGCCGATGTCAAATAATCTTCACTATGTCGGTGTGGCTGCTGGAGGAGTTCCGCAGACCAAATTGAAGCGGAAAACTCCCTCGGAGTTAAGGGTTACGTCTCCAAGCCTACATCTTTCAACGTCGTTTTACAATCTGATTAATTTCGGCATAAGATAGTGACTTTATTTATCAGATATATTCTATCATGTGAACATGCTTCATTTTTCATTAGACTCTTCACCATCGCTGGTGGTGGTGCCCTTGAGGTGCTGAGAGAATACAATTCACCAATTGCTATTTAGAGGCCGGATTGGGATAAAATAATACACTTTATGAAAATGCGGTGAATAGTGGAGTAACTTCAAGTTTTTCTTCTCATTTTTTGTTATTAATTGAATAGGCGTGTGGCACCTAGCTTCAATGTTATCCCATTCCATACAACTTTCTTTGCATGGTGGCATATGTGTTTTTACACATTCACATATAGGCCTTTAGGATTGATATTATAGTGAAACTGAAAGGCTCCTGCATCCATTTCTGAGCAAAAAAAGCAAAACGATATTATGCGGTTGGCCATGTTAAGAAGCCTGAAAAGAGATAGAGCTCGATGTCTAATCATGGACAGTGTCTTTTTACTCATCATAGGTTACTCCACTCATGTACATTGGAATGTTCCCAAAGAAATGATCCTACATTGTTCCAATTTCTACAGCTATATTTCTCAAGATATGCACAATGGGTCCATAAACCTTCATTTTAGCCCTTTTATATACTAATACCAATGTTTGCCCCTGCATGATTCAGTATGTATGATGTGTCTGTTAAAAATCAGGCAGCAATAACTGTAACATAATACTTTTTTCCTTTACTTGACAGGGGGAACTACTGAAGAAAAAGAATTTACTGGAGGCTTCAGATGAGTCCCCAACTTCTACTGGTTCTATGAGGTATATTCATTCTCCTTTTTTCTTTTATTACATTAGATACCTTGAAGACATTTCCTTTTTTCTTCAGGAATGCTGATGGAACAGTTTCTGGGAGCAACAAATCTGAATCATTAAAAGCAGCTCGATTCAGAAGGATGGATGAACATTTTCCAGTCACTAAAACGAGTAGGCTGTTTTGCAGAAAGGATAATCTTAAGGTTACAAGACTTTAGTCTAGGTCAAACTTTTGATTGCTTTTGCTGATATCATCCACCTCTTAATTTACTATTTTATTATGAGATGGTAGATAGTAGTATTGGCCTAGTTCTGCTTCAAAATATTGTCTATTGACAACTGCAGGAAAATATTCCTAGCAAGTGTGTTGGCAGCATGAAGAATTCAAGTCTCACTTTGGATTCAAATGATAAACACGGAGTGCAGAACTCATGGTATGCATTATTCAAATGAGTCATTATCATTCAGTTGTGTCTTTGCTTTTGTTTGTGATCGAGAATGTTTATTTTCTGCATGTACTTGGAAGTTTGGAGGGTACTGTTGCTTCAGAAGGTGGCAATGACACTTCACGACAAATTAGCAACTCATCTGAAAAATGCACTAATAATACTTTTAAGAGTGTTCGGGAGTTATCCCTTGGGGGTGGAATGATATACAACTCATCATTAGTAGACATGGTATTTTCACTTTCCATAACTTTCTTGACCAGAAAAGGACTCTTTGAGGTCTAAAATGTGAAGTGCTCTTCTTGTCTTCAGGGTAAAGCTTTAAAAGGGCTGGTTTCATGTGAACCTCATGCTGCTTCAGCTCCACTTGCTCAGCCTATGCATAAATCAGGGAATATTGCACAGCAACACCTTTCAGAAATCCATATACCTGGGCAGAAGAGTCCACTAGATTTGACACTAAAAACTAGTATGCGTGTGCTGTCATCATCATCTGTGAATTGGTAAGTTCAGAAATAAATCTCTTGATTTCCCAAGGGTTACTATCATTTATATATTATAAAGTAGAGAAACCAGTTAGAAACAAAAATCTTCTTGTGCATTAGTAGATAAAGGGCATCATTGACTTGTGGTTTTCTGCTGTTCCCTGTGACATGTTTACCTGTTTTGTGAGTGTTGACAAAGGTGGAAACGAGGAGTTTGTGTTTATGGTAATTTCTATGCATAAGAATGAGGTGGAAGATGTCTGTTGGATTCTTTTTCTATAGGTTGTACTTTTTCACAACATATATATCCCCTACAGACTACAGCCCAAACGTTCAAAACTTGGCTGAAACTTTCGCTCCTGGATATGTAGTTATCAACGTATCAGACTTGAAATGCTGATCAATATACTTAATGGTTGTACAGGTTTCATAGGTTAAGTAATTGTGCCACTTTAAATGACATGGGTCTATTTTCACATGAGGGTTTCCAAGGCCAAAGTATGACCTCGGCCCACCCTACCTGCACCAGCCAAATCGCAAGGCATGGGGGTTTTCATTCTTGGGTGCACCCCCAATCCAGTCTACCCCATGTAGTTATATCAGCATTGACCTCTGCAGTGGGAGGTA
>JAYDZE010008249.1:0-10563 GCA_034509125.1 Monilaria moniliformis
TGTGGATCTTCTTGCAAAAGAGCAGATAGACTTCGACAAATTGAACATGATAGACTAGTTGAAATGATGGAGAAAGGGGAAATCAGTACAGGTAGAGGCCAAAATCAGGAAACTTCTTTGAAGAGACCGGGTAACACCCGATGGGGATCTCATTATGCTACTATAGCTTGTCTTGCTAGTATGTGGCCTTCTGTAACAGAAGTACTTGAAAACATACTCATTGATGGAATTGATCGAGAAACAAGGGGAACAGCCGTAGGTTTCTTACATAAGATGGAGACTTATGAGTTTGTATTTGTTATGATGTTGATGAAACATTTGTTAGGGAAGACCAAACCATTATCTTGTGCCTTGCAAGAAAGAGATCAAGATAGTTTAAATGCAATTTACTTGATAGAGAATGTGAAAGAAGACTTGCGATCATTTCGATAATTTGGGTGGGATTCTTTCTTGCAACAAGTGGATGTTTTTTGTGGGGCAAATGACATACTAATCACAAACATGGGTGATCTTTCTTCAAGACCGATTCGCATGAGAAACGACACAAACATCACTAACTGCCATCATTATCGCGTGGAAATATTTTGTCAGGTAATTTAAAAATATACAATATTATTCATTTACTAAATTAGAATTATTTTGTTACTTATTTTTCTTGTGTGTCAATTAGGTTGTTGACTTACTTATACAAGAGATGGGTAATCGTTTCTCTTAATCAACCACAGACTTGCTTGGTTGTATGGCATGTCTCAATCCTAAAAATAATTTCTCCTCTTTTAATATTGATAAGATTGTTCATCTTGCCGGTCTTTATCCAGAAGACTTCTCATCTGCTGATCGTATCATATTAATTCAAGAACTTTAATTTTTTTGTGGATGTTGTGAGAAGAGATGCACGATTGATTGGTATTGAAGATTTGGGTAACCTTTTTCGGAAGATTGTTGAAACTAAGAAAGATACAATTTTTCCATTAGTTTATCGCTTGATTGAATTGGTATTGCTCTTACCTGTAGCGACTGCATCTGTTGAAAGGGTGTTTTCTGCCATGAAATTTGTCAAGACCGACCTACAAAATAGGATGGGAGATGATTGGTTGAACGACAATTTGGTGGCATACAATGAAAGGTCCATCTTCGCTACTATTTCTAATGAAAGAATTTAGAAACATTTGGATAATCGTAGAAGTCAGTTGTCGCGGTCAACAGATGCTAGTGCAACTTGAGTTGTAATATAATATTTATTTATTATAAAAATATATTAGAGTATTATATTTGTTTTTTATCATTTTTTTCCGCCCCTCCTATTTTTCTATTCTGGATCCGGCACTGCCACCAGGCCTTTCCAAAACCTCAGCAACATTTATGTGGTCGAGGATATGAACCAGTCTCTTGACCCCAGCAACCTCACAATCAAGCCGGAGGTGGTCCTTCCCTCTGAAAGTCTGTAGAGAATAGAAGTCAATACCTTATTACCTATGTGTGGTAACCAGGTGATGGTTGTTTCGTCTGGTCTGGATGTGTACTTCCACCTCATGTACAAGAAAAACAAAGCATTGGCTCGGAGCAGCTCGTCTTTTGAGACTTCTGGCCTCATCCCGACCTACAAAGCCTCAAAAGACTAAGCTAACTGCTTACTGGGGTGTTAGGCTATCTTTGCAACCTGATCATCTATGGTCTGGATGTGATCATGAAGGCAACTTCGGACCTCAGTGAGAGGTGCACAATTGGAATATCAATGTACAAGACCTTCATCAATGGTGATCAGGTCGTGGTGAAGAAGACACGGGAAACAGCTGAGGAGCTCCACATACTGCAGATGGTAAACCATGGAAATATGGTAAAGTTAATAGGGGTCTCCTCGGGTGATGATCAGGATTTTTATGTTGTGTACGAGTATGTTGAGAATGGATCATTGATAACTGGATGTTTCCAAAGGTGTCTTCCTCCTCAACCAGAATTGAGCCACTGAGCTGGAAGCAGAGATCTGTTATAGCTCTAGCTGTAGCCAATGGTCTGCAATACATGAGCATGCTCAGCCGAGTGTGGTCCATAAGGATATCAGCACCAGAGACCTACTAATTGATTATAACTTCAAAGCTAAGATTTCAAACTTCTCAGAAGCCAAGCCAGCTGTTTGCGTTCTCGTGCTGAATGTTGATTTGTTTTACTTCGAAGTTGTGGTGTTGGAGCTGCTCTTCGGGAGGAAGGTGGTGGAGACCAAGAATATTGGCGAAGTTGTGATATTGTTGGTGGAGATAGGTGGGATTTTTTAAGGTGGAGATCAAAAGAAAGAGAGGCTAAGGAGGTGAATGGATCCTAAGTTCAAAGGGTGTTTCTTCATTGATGATGTGCTTTTTCTAAATCTGGGATAATGTAAGATAAAAAAATTTCAAAATGGGAAGTTTTTTTTTAACTTCCGAAAAAGGGAAAGACGCATGTGCGTCATTTTTTCTTCACTTAAGTGAAGATGTATGACGGTCTCGCGTCTCGCTCAAGATTCCTACCTGGCCGGGTAGAATTGTGTGCACTGTTACACCCGGCCAGGTGAAACACTCTGATGCACTGTTACAAATTGGGCAATTGGCTCAAACATCTCATACTCGAGCTCCGGGAGCTCTTCCTTGTGACACAGTGCCCAATCCAAATGGAAACGAACATTATAAGGCTGTGAAGTTGAGGAGTGGAAAAGACTTGGGTTCTTCGCCAACAATGGACGATCAAGGTAATCCCGACATCTCGCACGCAGGGGCAGACGAGATGTTAGGCTTACAAACCTCGCACACAGGGGCGGACGAGGGGAGTAAGGGGAATACCGCGTCTGTGCAGGGTGCACGACATGATCAAGAAAACACTGCATCCGGCAGTACAGGTACACCACACTGTATTTCAGAAGCCCCGAGAACGAAAGCACCATTTAGCCCGGCTAGAGATTCGAAGAGCATGTTTAATTTCCCGGATCACATACCACCACCACCTTTTCTTGTGAAGAAAAAGAAGAAAGTTCATCAAGAAAGAAGTTTTGAGTAGATGATGAACGTGATCAGGAAGGTAAATGTGGATATTTCCCTAGTGGATTTATTTGTGAATTTCCCCAGATTCTCAACTTTTTCAAGGATATGATGGCCAATAAGGAGAAAATCCAAGAGGAAGGCGTGGTAGCATTGAGCATGAATTGTTCTCATCTTATCATGGGAAAAATGCCTACCAAAAGGCGAGATCCAGGAGGATGCATCATTCCTTGTGAAATTGGTAATACGGTGTTCACCAAGTGTCTATTGGATCTGGGATCAGGAATATCGTTGATGGCTCTAAAGACTGCTAGGTCGATTGGTCTAGAGGATAGGATGGAGCCTATCGATATCTCCTTACAATTGGTTGATCATTCCATTGTCAAGCCGACGGGAATTGTAGAGGATGTCCTAGTTAAAGTGGACAAATTCATCATCCTAGTCGATTTCATCGTGCTTGATATGGAAGATGACAAAGAAGTGCCTATACTTTTTGGAAGGCCATTCTTAGCCACTAGATATGTACTTCTTTGAGTGAATGACAACTCAGTCACTTTCAGAATTAATGGCGAACAAGTCGTCATAAATGTGGAAAAAGCTATGAGGCATCTCATGGAGTCTAAGGCATGCTTCTCTATAGATTTCTTAGACAAGTGTATTTTTGAGAAATCTTGTTGTAGTGTGAGAAAAGAAGGGAGTGTCCATGACAACCAGGATCTGAGAAGTGCTTTTGAGATAATGGTGAAACTGAGTTATGTGGAGGAGCAGCTTGAAGATCAACTCAATCAAGTAAGTCGTGATAATCAAGCACCTATTGGTACATTAGTAGCTAATCTGAAGCCATCTGTTGAAGTGCCTCCCAAGCTTGAATTAAAACCTCTTCCTACATATTTGAAATATGCATTCTTGGGATATGAGGAGACTCTACCCGTTGTGGTGTCAGCAAATTTGGGCCCCAATGAAGAAATATGTTACTTACTATGTTGAAAAAACATACGAGGGCCATTGGTTGGAGCATTGCTGATATTAGGGGAATTAGTCCAACTGTTTGTATGCACAAAATTCTGATGGAAGATGGGGCTAAACTGGTTAGAGAAAGACAAAGGAGGCTCAACTCAATGATGCAAGAAGTCGTTGAGAAAGAAGTGGTGAAACTTCTTGATTTTGGCATGATATATCCCATCTCAAATAGTGAACGGATGAGTCCAGTTCAATGTGTACCCAAGAAATGTGGAGTGACAGTGACTATAAATGAGAACAATGGAGTGACAGTGACTGTAGAAAATTGAACAAGGCCACTAAGAAAGATCGCTTTCCATTACCTTTCCTAGATCAGTTGCTTGATAGGATTGCCGGATACTCTCACTATTGCTTTTTGGATGGATACTCAGGATACAACCAAATAGCAATTGCACCGGAGGATCAGGACAAAACTACATTCACTTGTCCCATTGGCACTTATGCTTTCAGAAGGATGCCTTTTGATCTTTGTAATGCCCCAGCCACATTTTAGATGTGTATGATGGCCATCTTCAATGACATGAATGAAGACATTATGGAAATATTTATGGATGACTTCTCAGTATTTGGATCTTCATTTGATCAATGTTTGAAGAATTTGGAACGGGTTCTACAAATATGTGAATAGTCTAATTTGGTATTGAATTGGGAGAAGTGCCAATTCATGGTTCAAGAGGGCATTATTTTGGGACATAAAGTTTTAGAGAAAGGATTGGAAGTTGATAAAGAAAAAATTGAAGTCATATCAAAGCTTTCACCTCCTACCAATGTCAAAGGCATCCGGAGTTTCTTGGGACATGCGGGCTTCTACCGTCGTTTCATCAAAGACTTCTCTAAGGTAGCCAAACCTGTGTGCAATTTATTGGAGAAAGATGCCACTTTTGAGTTCACTGAAGCATGTCTAATAGCTTTTGACGAGCTAAATAAGAAATTGGTGGAAGCTCATATAATCATTACACCGGATTGGACAATGTCATTCGAGTTTATGTGTGATGCTTCGGATCATGCAGTTGGGGTAGAGTTGGGGCAAAGAAAAGACAAAGCATTTCATGCTGTCTATTATGCCAGCAAGGTACTCAATGAAGCTCAAGTTAATTACACCACAACTAGGGGTGCAAAAACGGGTTCGGATATTCGGGTCTACCCGATCCCGATCCGATACCCGTCGAGTATCGGGTACCCATTACCTGATAACGCGGGTTCGGGTAGGGGATCGGGTATTTAGAAAATTATTTTATCGAGTATCGTGTATCCGATCGGGTATCAGGTACACCCGAATACCCCATTGATTACCCAATTAAATTGAATTGTGAAAATGTTCTTTGTATTTTATTTGTATAAAATGTATATTATTTCTGTGTTTTGGTATATTTCACGGTTAGGTTAAATTTTAGAAAGAGACAAAAGAAACTAAATAAAATCTTTTGATTTATAATATTAGTAAAAAAGCAAATCTTTAATTATTTCTATTGGAAAATAAAAGGGCACGTTCTTGAATATATATATATATATATATAAATTTTCAAAAAATAAAAGAATTAATAGATGCAGGGCTTTTAGTTGACATATTTATTTATTTATATTTTATTTGCATGAAGTCTATATTTATTTATTTATATTTTATTTGCATGAAGTCTATAAGAAAAAATGAAAATAGGATAATCGGGTACCCGAATACTCGGGTTTGGGTATCCGAATCGGGTATTCGGGATACCCAAAAATGCATTCGGATCGGGATCGGGTGCTATGATTTTGTGATTTTCGGGTTCGGATACCCGATTTTCGGGTCGGGTACCCACGGGTACCCGATTCGCCACCCCTAACCACTACTGAAAAATAGATGCTTGTAGTTGTCTTTGTTTTCGATAAATTCCGTGCATATCTTCTTGGGATGAAAGTAATCGTCTACACAGACCACTCTACTATCAAATATCTGATGACGAAGAAAGATGCTAAATCAAGATTGATTAGATGGATTCTTCTACTTCAAGAGTTTGACGTGGAAATTCGAGATAAGAAAGGATCGGAAAATTTAGTTGCAGATCATCTTTCGAGATTAGAAGGTATTGTCCTTACAGAAGTTGAACAAGGAAAGCAAATTAAGGAGAATTTTCCAGATGAACAAGTGTTCAATGTGAAGTTAAGAGAGCAAGACATGCCTTGGTTTGCTTTTCTAGGCAACTACTTAGTCATTGGCACCATTCCTGAAGGGTTGTCCTACAACCAAAAGAATAAATTTTTGAGTCACTCTAGGATGTATGTGTGGGATGATCCTTATCTATTCCGTATTTGCAGTGATGGGCTGATTAGAAGATTCATCGGAGAGCATGAACAACCTTCTATTCTCTCAGCTTGCCACGACTCTGAGTATGAGGGTCATTTTGGAGCACAAAGGACAACTTTTAAGGTGCTTCAATCCGTATTCTTTTGGCCTACTATTTTCAAAGATGCTAAATCCTATGTTGAGAAGTGTGATAGGTGCCAAAGATCTGGTAATATCTCGTGGAGGAATGAAATGCCTATGAACAATATCCACGAAGTAGAACTGTTCGATGTGTGGGGGATTGACTTCATGGGACCCTTTCCCAAGTCATATGGTCAATAATATATTGTCGTGGTTGTTGATTATGTCTCCAAATGGGTGGAAGCAGTTGCATTGCCAACGAATGATGCCAAAGTGGTACTGAATTTCATCAAGAAGAACATTTTCAACCGCTTTAGAACTCCACGAGCTATTATTAGCGATGGAGGTACACATTTTTGTAACAAGATCTTTGCAAACCTCCTAGGTAAATATGGTGTTCAACATAAGGTTGACACTCCTTATCATCCTCAAACAAGTGGCCAAGTGGAAGTCTTAAATAGGGAGATCAAGAGGATTTTGGAGAAAGTTGTAAACCCATCATGCAAAGATTGGCTAAAAGATTGGATGATGCGCTGTGGGCATATCGAACCGCCTACAAAAGTCCAATTGGTACATCCTCCTATAAGCTTTTGTTTGGAAAGGCATGTCACCTACCAGTGGAACTTGAGCACAAAGCATTTTCGGCTCTACAAAGACTAAATTTGGACTATGAAGTAGCTGCGGGAAAAAGAGTTTCGGATTTGAATGAGTTGGATGAATTTAGATTCAAAGCTTATCAAAGTGTCGACTTATACAAGCAACGAACTAAAAAAATCCACGACGCAACTATTAGACCAAAGCAATTTCGTGAAGGTCAATTGGTCCTCTTATACAATTCAAGGCTTAAACTCTTTCCAGGAAAGCTCAAGTCGAGATGGTGGGGGCCATATATTGTTCACAAAGTTTATCCTTTTGGGGCAATCAACATTCAAGATCCAAAAACCCAAGAAGTTTGGAAGGTGAATGGTCAAAGGTTGAAAGCATATATTGGGATTGAAGATAGCAAGAACGAGCCTTGAGAAGTCGCTTCACTTCTGGACTCCAGTGTGTAGAAGTGAACACAGTCGAGCCAATGACTATAAACAAAGGCGCTGGTTGGGAGACAACCCAACGGGTTTTTATGTTTTGTTTCATTTTTCTTTTTTCGATAAATCAAGGGTTTTGTTTGCTCAATTCTTTCCTCTGACTTTTTTTGTTGAATTGAGCATTTTTAATTAGTTATGGTTGTGTTTTTGGCAGGAAATCAAAAATGGGCAAAAGGTTGTGAACATGGACGAAATTTGGGGCCAGAGAGGGACACCCAACCGGGTAGAACGTGATAAGCCATACCACCCGCCCAGGTGCGAGACATACACAACAGCCACCCGGCCAGGCAGTTTGCGCCAGGTAACAGAGACTTTCATCCGGCCAGGTGGTGTAAGAAAACAAATACACCCGACCGGGTGGAGGATGTGGGAGACAGTAAGTGCCACCCGACCGGGAGCTATGATTTTCGAAGACACCCAGACGGGTGGCTGCGTCGGGGAAAACAAAATGTTTCACCCGGCCGGATGCATTTTGGCACACATACCACCTGGCTGGGTGCCTCTCACGCAAGTATGTTTTAAATCAATTTTTTTCTTTCTCTTTCTCTCACTTTTTCCCCAATTCCTTCTCTCTCTCTAAGCCCTAACCCACGTCCCACTCCCCAATTTCACACACCCATCCAAATTCACACACAAATTTACTCATAATCACACACTTTGCACTCACCCAGCTCCCTTAATCCATCAATTTGAGTGTTTTAACCATAAAAATTGGATTTTTGGTTAACTTGTGCTTGAAGAACAAAGTAGAGGAATATTTGCTTCATTGTGTCTAAATTCACAATCAAGGTTAGTTTTCTTCCTCTCTACTTGTTTGATTTGTGTTGTATACACGTTGTTGAAGCATTGTGATACATAAATTCTACATATTTTGTGTTTTAAATTCAACAATTAGTTGTTGCATTTTGTCAAACACATGGTGTGCATGCTTCATTCTTGAAGAATATGCTTGAATTATAGACTAATTGTGGAATGTGAGATTGCTTGATGTTAGATTTGTCATTCCTACCTAGGGACTAGTGTGGTGATTGTTAGTAATTGGAAAACATGGATTATGTGATGCTTATTAGACTAGTGATGTTGATTTGACTTGATTACTCTATGGAGTTGAGCATACTGATTTCTTTTAAGCATTTTTTATTGATCATTTTGGTGGGGTGAAAGGATTGTTTGTCATTGTGGGGGGGGTAGTATATACTTGTGTTTGAAGTTTAGGGAATTTTGGACCTTTGTCGTTGATTTTAGTTTGTTAAGTGATTTAGGGTTGAAGCATATATTCACATAGCTCACTTGCAGGTACCCACACTAAAATGACAACCCCCTCCAACCCACGCAACTTTGGGCTTCACCTTCAGAACCCAGAGCAACAAGACCGGTGGAATGCACTTGTCAAGCTCCATGTCCTACCTTCAAGATATCCGGATGATGACACCATGTACAAGCTAGGCATCCGAGACTGCTTTTGGGAGCTATGTGCAGTTGGGGGGTTGACCACCCTTTTCAGATGGCAATAGGATTCCTCCCATGGCCTCACACTGGAGTTTCTCAGCACATTACATGTGCATATGTCCAGGCGATGCGTGGAATCCATCACATTTCGCCTCCGCAACAACAACTTTGAATTGTCAATAGCGGAGGTGAACGCCATCTTCAATTTTTACGGTGATGATGTGGGGGTAGTCGATGAACCGGCGGACTACGACAGTGATACATTCTGGGCAGAGATCACATTGCCCGAATCAGAAAATGCGAGATTTGTCCTTGTAAGAGCAAAAGGGTCTCAAATTCAAAACCCGGTGCTTCGCTTTCTCCAGAAAGCGTGTGTCTATTTACCCTTCGCTTGCTTCGAGAGAGGGTAGTGTCCAAAGCGATGAAGTGTTCCTATTATGGAACTTCTTGAATGGGCGTTATCTCAATATGGGACACTTCATCATTAGATATTTGGAGAGGCAGGCCAAGAAGACCTCGGGCAAACTATGTTGTGGAGGAATTATCACCTTCTTGGCCATCGACTGTGGAATCGATGTTGAAGTCTGGGAGAGAAGACATGAACCTTGGAAGTGCTCAAGCAAATCAAGTTCATCAATATGGATCGAAGCTTCCAAGGATTCTTCCTTCAAAGGCAGGGGATCATTTCTCATTCTCCAATCCCATCAACACATATGTCCGTGGGTGGCAATTTCAAACAAACTGGCGAATGAACGAGGACATCCATCAACAGTTGGTGGCAACTCACCCTCCTCTTCTACCATGGGCCAACCCTCGGTTCCACCCCCATGTACCATTTAACATGCCTGTGTCCAAGAGACCACCATCACCGCCACCACAATTGCAAGCACCACCGGCCACCAAGATGAAGCCGGCCCCTCTAACCGAAGGCAAAGAATACGGCGACAACCAGCGCCAGAGGAGGAGGATATATTGGTGGCTCAGCGGTTGGACCATCTAGAGGTCACCATGACCCAAAATTTTGACCGTATGAATGACAACTTCAACCGGCTGAATGAGCGCTTCAACGTCTTCGAGGGTCAACAGCGGAGCGAGACAGAACGCTTCGACCGGTTCGATCACATGCTCACAAGCATGTATGATCGGTTCAACACTTGGAACCCGTACCCGCCTCCACCTCCTCCACAATGAAGTTCGTCACCAAAGTCACATCTTTGTTAAACTTATTCTTTGCAGTGCATTGAATAAGTTTAGGGGGGTGTCGCCGGTGTTTTTGGTTAGTTTGCTTTGATTTGCTTCTTTTGCCTTTGTTTTCCTTGCCTTTTTTCTAGTTTTTTTTCTTGTTTTCTTTTGTTGGTTTCTTATTTAGGGCTTAGACCTTGTTTTGTTAATCATGGTTTGTTCTTATTTCTTGTTGGGTGATTTTTTGCTTTGGTTTGTAATGAATTATCTATCTATTGAATGAAGTTGGAGTTGCCAATGATAATTTGTGGGTTATATTGTATTCTTATGAGTTATAGATAGTAGTTCAAGAAATTGATGCACAAGTAGTGAATTGCTAGTTTGCCTTGCACTAAGCCATAACCTAGTGAGTTTT
>JAYDZE010008260.1:0-10562 GCA_034509125.1 Monilaria moniliformis
AAAAATCCGAACCAAATTTTAAATTTCGGTTTGGTTCGGATCGGATATTCGGATTTCGGATATTTTGCTCACCCCTAGGTAAATGTATAAGTGTTGGGCCAAGTTTTAGATAATTTTGAAATCTGAATAGGCCAACATTTTATTTCCTGATCGGCCAAGCTTATTAAAAGCATGTAAGAGACTCATTTCACATAATATAATTAAGATTATGAGTTTGAAATTAATTGTATGAATATAATGTTTTTAAATTTTTTTGATATATATAAGAATGGTTAGTGCAGAAAAGAAGTGTTTTAAAATGTTATGAAATATATAAAGATAAAATTTATATTAATATCCATTAAAAAAATTTGATATTGATGAATTAATTAATTGACATGGAGACTTTATTTTCTTTTCATTTGGCACATAAAAGATTAATATGAATAAATACATATATTTAAATATTATTATAATAAATCCATAAAGATATATACATTTATATTAATATCCATTTAACATAATTGCATATTAATGAGTTAATCATTTGTTATGGAGATTTTATTTGCTTTGGGGCTTGGCGCATAAAAGATTAATAAAGAATATGGATGAATACATATTTTTTTTTAAAATATCAATAAATGCGTAAAGATATATAAATTTATATAATATCTAATAACATAATTGCATATTGATGAGTTAATAATTAAGATTTTTTATTTATTGTAAAAAATTATAAAGTTTCAGAAATCTCAAGTCTTTACAAAATGTGTGCCCATCTATGCTTACGGCAATAATACATAATTGTATACTTTATATATAGACATTATACACTATCTAATAAGATTATTAACATAAAATTAATTTTGCTAGAATAAAAATAATTGTGCATGAGTATGTGCACCACATGTAACTACTTTTTTTGTTGCTTGGATGTTATCACACTTTAAATTTAGACATAAATATGCATATATTTGATAAGTCGTAATACTTTTAATATGTACTTAATGACAAATATGTTATATATTTTGGAATAAAAATAAAATATTATTCATAATAAAATATTGTAGTAGGAAAGGAAAAGACTTACAGTTTTATTTATTAATTTTATAATTATAGTTTTTTAAAATTCACCTAGACATGAGTTCGACAGCTGCTGACTTTTGACTACTTCCATATGTACCTACTAATTATATTTAATTACAGAATTTAAATTAATCTATATGGCAAATGGCATTTCAATTATTAAGTTCATGGACTTGGGTTTAAAGCAGTTTAAAATTTTGATGAAAATTAATTTCACCGTTTAATTGGAGGTATATTGAGTAGATTTTTCCAAATTAAAAAAATGTTTCAAGTCTAAATATATCCATAATAATTCGAGTTCCTAATCTTTTCTCAATATTTTATATGAAGCGTGCCCATTATTACTTACGACAATAATACAAAATTGTATGCTATATATAGAGATGTACATCTAATAAGATTATGACCAACAAATTAATTTTGGTAGAATAAAAACAATTGTGCCTAAGTATGTTTCACTACATGTCGGATTTAATCATTGAAATTAGTTATAAACATTGATAAGAATTGAATAGACCGCCGACGACCGACTACATTCAAATCAAACTCAACTTGTGTGAAGTCTGGCTGATAATCAAATGTTTTATTCAATAGACCTACTTAAACCAATCTATAATACAATTTAAATCCATATATATTTCAAAATAAAGAAGGGAAATAAAATCAACACAATCGTTAAAAGCACTCGATTGTCTAGAGAAAATGAGGAGAAAACCAACAGGATGGTTGGAGAAGAAAGACGCCTTTGGGCGTCGGAAAAGTGGCCTATTTTGAACACTTAGGCTTTTCGTCGAAAGTTCGCGTGCAGTGAAATGCTCAAGCAGATATTGAAGGCAACAACCATAAAAACGAAAAGAAAAACATCAACAACAAATTCCCTTTTGAGATTTCTAAAAAATTTCTAGAACCTCACGTTGACTCTTCAAATTTTCTAGAAACATATCACAAAATGACAACAAAATTTCCATTTAAAGTGGAGTCAACTCGACTTAAAAAAAATGTATTAAAAACAACAAAACAAATGAAAACTCACCATGTACTCCAAAAAATCAAAGCTTTTGCGAAAGATCTGTACTTAAATTGTATGTATATAGTGTGACAACGAAAATGTAAAATTTCTTGCAAATCACGACCTAAAGTATTTAGAAGTCAATATGAAAATTACGATTCTCAAATCATTGCATCACTATTCACTATAAAGAAATGTTAAACTTCGAGTAGCTTCATTAGTTTCTCTACAAACATCGTAGAAATTAACGGTTATTATGTTAATTTAACACAAATAAATTATTGAAACTTCTGATCCATTTCATGCTTATTAACAATTAGTATAAGTATTTGAAAAATTGGCTATACATTAATTCAATACATATATTATATATATACTCTATACTCTTAAGGATAATTACATTAAATCTTGAATACTTTCTCTCTCTCTTTCTCTATCTCTCTATTTTGTTTTCCTAAGCCCTAAATCTTATCAATTTATTGTTGTTAAAAGTATCAATTATTTTTTAATAATATAAATATTTTAATTTGAATGGTGGTAATATTTATAAAAAAATATGCACACATGCGTATACTTATTTTTAAACACATCTACCATTATTAAACAATAGTATAATAAAATTATTTCTCATCTCAAATAATTAATTCACAAATAGAAAAAAATAAGGCAAATTAAAACTTCATGCTTCATACAGTTCTCACAAATAGACCTCATATAGTTCTCTACTAATATGATTATCCATATGAAAAATAAAATTACAATTAAAAATTGATTGATAATGACATATCCATGACCTTCAATTTTTATCATATAGTTCTCGGCGGCTGCGCCGCACTGACTCATATTGAGCTCGATAATAACCAAATCTCCGGCAGCATTCCCGCGGAGTTCGGCAATTTGTGGAATTTGAGCCTGCTGTTTCTATGGCAGAATCGTCTCCAGGGAAACATTCCTCCGGCTTTATCCAACTGTCAAAACCTCGAAGCTGTCGACTTGTCGCAGAACGAGTTGACAGGTCCGATTCCGAGTGGAATATTCAATTTGCAGAATCTCAATAAGCTCTTGCTGCTGGCCAACAATCTCTCCGGCCTCATTCCACCGGAGATCGGGAACTGTTCGTCGTTGATTCGGTTCCGCGCCAATGATAATAAGCTGACCGGAAATGTGCCGGCGGAGATTGGGAAGCTGAAGAGTTTGAATTTCTTCGATCTTGGATCCAATAGGCTGTCTGGGATCATACCGCCGGAGATTTCTGGATGCAGGAATCTCACATTTCTTGATCTTCATTCGAATTTGATATCGGGGAGTTTTCTGGAGAATTTTGATCATCTTGTTGCTCTGCAGTTTCTAGATGTTTCGGAAAATATGATCGGAGGTACATTGAGTTCGAGCTTGGGCTCGTTGATCTCACTGACGAAGCTGGTTCTTGGGTTGAACCGATTTTCGGGGTCGATTCCGAGCGAGTTGGGATCATGTTTGAGGCTGCAGTTGCTTGATTTGAGCAGCAACGAGCTTGAGGGGCGGATTCCAGCAAGTTTGGGGAAGATTCCGGCGCTCGAGATCGCGCTGAATCTGAGCTGGAACCGGCTCTCCGGTGGGATACTGAAGGAGTTCACGGCGTTGGACCGGCTCGGGGTGTTGGATATCTCCCACAACCAGCTCTCGGGCGACCTTCACTACCTGGCTAATCTTCAAAATCTCGTTGCGCTCAATGTCTCCCACAACAACTTCTCCGGCCGCGTGCCGGACATGCCGTTCTTCTCCAAGCTGCCGCTCAGTGTCCTCGGCGAAAACCCGGAGCTATGCCTCTCTGGCAGCGCGTGTGCAGCCGACAAGGGGGGTGCAGCTAGGCGTGGGAAGGGGGCGAGAGTGGCGATGGTGGTGCTGCTCTGCACGACATGCATCTTGCTGCTGACCGCTCTGTACTTGATCCTCGGTGGCAAGATTCGGGCCCGCGGGTCTGACAATGGTGACATGGACATCGAGGATGATGTGGAGTTGGTGGGCCCGTGGGAGGTCACTGTCTACCAGAAGCTTGAATTGTCAGTCGCTAACGTGGCCAAGTGCCTGACACCTGTCAACGTGCTCGGCTACGGCCGGACCGGGGTGGTCTACCGGGCTTTGACCTTGAGTGGGCCCACCATTGCAGTCAAGAGATTCCGGTCATCAGAGAAGTGCTCAGCCTCCGCGTTCTCGTCGGAGATCGCGACACTGTCCCGTATCCGGCATCGGAACATCGTTAGGTTACTAGGGTGGGGCACGAACCGGAAGACCAAGCTATTGATGTATGATTACCTCCCTAACGGCACGTTAGGGGCGTTACTGCACGACGGGCGAGGGGAGCGGGTTGAGTGGGACACCCGGTTCAAGATAGTGTTAGGGGTCGCTGAGGGCCTCGCTTACCTGCAGCACGATTGCACCCCGCCAATCCTCCACCGCGACGTCAAGACGCATAACATTCTACTCGGCGATCGGTACGAGCCGTGCTTGGCTGATTTTGGACTAGCAAGGTTTATGGAGGATGAAAATGTTGGCTCATTTTTAGCACATCCCCAACTTGCTGGATCATATGGTTACTTTGTTCCAGGTAATTTTCCCTTTTGAACTGATTTCTCATGTTATCTTTTACAAAAATTTCCTGTCCATACCCAAAAAACTTACATATTTTGGTGTTTTTCTGTTTAGAATAACACCTAAATTGATTGCTCCATTACTAATTTGGTAGAAACAAAGTATTGCATAGTTGGATGACGTTACTTGTTTTTGGGATTTGTAGTTATGTTTGTAGGAACAGGAATATGCATGTGAAATCATGTGATTGTTTGTCCACAAATTTGTCTCAACATACCCTATCTTCTACGCTTTCAATCAACCACTTTCTTGAAAACTTTTGGATCTCTCTCTCTCCATCCCTCTAACTTTTTGTTTTCTATTTTGCTTCTGCAGAGTATGCTTCCATGGTAAAGATAACGGAGAAAATCGACGTCTACAGCTATGGCGTAGTCCTACTAGAGATCATAACTGGCAAGAAACCTGTTGACCCTTCGTTCCCCGACGGCCAGCATGTTGTCCAATGGGTACGCAACCACCTAAAGAGCAAACAGGACCCGGTCGACATAATAGACCAAAAACTTCAAGGCCTCCCAGACACACAAATCCAAGAGATGCTCCAAGCCCTCGGAATAGCCCTTCTCTGCACGAGCAACTGGCCGGATGACCGGCCAGCCATGAAAGACGTGGTTGCCCTTTTGAAGGAGATCAAGCACGAGCATGTGGCCGGAGCCGACCAAGCTCACAAGCCTGCGGCTAGGTCGCCTAAAGGGTCTGAGGTCCCCTCCTCGTACTCGTACTCGTCCTCATCGATGACCCCATCTCAGCTGTTGCTGCTCCAAGGAGCATCTAATTGCTCCTTGGCTTACTCCTCTTCTTTCACAAACTACAACAAATGAGTTTTTTTTTTTTTTGGATTTTTGTTAGGAATAGGAAAGCAATTAGATGACAATGTAAAGAGGTAGGAGCATTATTTGATTATAACATCAAGATCATTTGTTACATTATCTAAGAGGGAATGGAGCAAGTTGCTTATTACTAAACTAAATCCTATAATTTCTTTCAACATTAAATGTTTTGTAATAAGAATCATTCTTCAATAATGCTCGCATGCGTAGTATGTATTAAAATGAAAGATGCAACCTTGTTATGTTGTATTATGGGCAAATCATTTTCAATCATTTGATGGAAAAAGAAGCACAAGGATTACTTGATGGGGCAGGCATATGCCTTGTTTTTGTTAGTACATGATTTTGTATTTATTTGAAAATTTGTAGGGTTGTGGTTACAGACTTGATCAAAATCATGATCAGATAACACACAATCTAACATAATTTCGTTATCTTACGAAGCAAAAAAATTATCTTCAATATTAAAATATTTCAAGTACTAATAAATTCTTATTCTTTTGCAAACAATGAAAAAAAGGAAGAAGAAAACTTCTTTATTTTTTAATATTTAAATAATATCGCGTGATAATAATCTCGAGAAAGTGTCCGAATCCCCGGTTCCCAAAAGCCCCACCTCAGCGCCAACACTTTTTGTCCCATAAATGTGAAAGGATGAGCTAAAAAGGAACCCCACCATGTGACATGGATGCAAACAACATACCATATCAAAGTCGATGATGCAAAAATTGACAATTTGGTCTATGGTCGCATCCTTTATTGACAAGCAAAACCTATGTCTTATCATCTAGCATTACATATATAATTTCATTCTCTAAACCTTGAATTTACACCTCTAAAAGCATAGGCGAGAGCAACCTATAAGAAGGCAAATGGGGTCACCATGAGGCATTAAAATTTAAAAGCAACTTGTCATCCAATTGAGAAACGAGATTTTTCCAGCCTGAAATTTCACAAAAGATTATCAAGATAATATGTTGGGCCTTCTTTTGGTACTTGAACTATTGAACCTAACCACTTTGTAGGTCACAATTCATAACTTTATTTTTGTCCACTCAAAGTGAAAAATATCGCCTCCCTTAAACGAAACTAGTCGAATACTTCGACCGCCCTCTGATTTCCAGTCGAGCGAACCCATCTGAAATGGAATAATATGTCATCTCGTATTTCGTTATAACAATATATGCTATGTGTGCATAACTTAACATATGCACAACACTTGAGATAGGGTTGACTTAGTGAAAAATAACCTATGGTATGAGGAAGATGCAATTAGGGCTAGGATGATCAATAGCTCTATTAATTTCTTTTAAGAGAATAGGGCTCCATCATTATTGAATAAAAGGGCGCCAGGATAATTTTGTTGGAAGTGTTGGCTCAAATGTACAACAACTTGTTCGCGCCAAGGGTATTTTAGTCATTTCACTTTGTCCTCGGCTTAACTAATGGAATTAACTGAACTATCCAGAGCAAAGATAAACTTCCATGTACAAATCCACAACAAGAAAGTTATACGCCACGTGATTCATATCCAAACATAGGCCGTTGGTCACCATAAAATGCTCCAGTGCCTACATATTTGTCGACTTGAACATCCATTTCAACCTTTCCTCTGTGACATTAGGAACCTTACTAGGAACTCAACTTGTGCACTCAACAACATTTACATGCCAAATTTATGTCTCTGCTCTCACACAAAGAGAATCACATGCAGAAACAAAAGCTCATAATGCACCAGCAGTTAGTCCTTTTGCAATAAAAATGCATGGACCCCCACATAAATATTTGTTATGTAATAAATTCTAACACAGAAGGGGTGGGAGGAAAAGATTAATCTGACATAAACCCAACTTAGATGGCAAGGACAAGATCCTCTTACAGGGTCCCCTACATGAGTTGATGGATGGCCACATGATGTCTAAATGGATTGTTGCGAAAAATTTTAGGGATATTTTTGGAATGGAAATAATAGTCTTGTTGAGATTCATCTGAATCAAGAACTCTAACATTGAAAGTCTTATTATCTCGGGAAACCAACAAAATATTAGCTGATCTGGAGAAGCATAGCAATAGAAGCTACATAAACAACGGGGTTGTTTACAAGTAAGGGGTATTTTTAGCAGCATTTAGCATTAATGATATGTAGATTTCTGGTAAGTTTATAAATTTCCTGCTCTACGAGAAGGCCGTCGTGTCAACCTAATATACTATGTTAGTATGTTTATTAGTAATAAATTGACATGTAATATTGTCCTAGTGTTGGTTAACTTCTATAGGAGTTAGAAAGCATTGAGTCCTAGAACCCACTAAACCTTTTGATTAAGTTATATTTGATGAGATTAGTCCCACTAGCTGTGTTACTAACTCCTCTGTTAAGGCATCGATTGTTAAAAACTCACAATTTAATAAAATAAAAGGAAAAAGAAAAAGGACGTACTTGTTTGAGGAGCTAGTGAAAAGGAATTAATTTATATTACACGAGATTTGGTAGTATATGTTATATGTCATACACAAAAACAACTAATGATGCAATACAAAAGCATGGTAGTGAAGCAAGCTAGTACCTTCAAACAGGAATTTAGAGCCAAAACCACGAGATTGATGAAGTGTTTGCGCAAAGAAGCATCGCTAGAACTTCTATGAGCATATTTCACCGACTCCTCAAAATGCAGTGCCTTGATCTCATTCTGAGCAACTTCATCCATGATGTCTTCTTCCATAGCCTCTGGCTTTTGTCTCCTCCTCTTTTCTCTCTTGATATCCTGCCATTATGTGAGCATAAAGAATGAAGACGATAATATGAAAACAGGCTAAAATATCTATCTTTGTGCATAATAGACTTCATTACGAAGTTCCATGCAAGATGAAGAACGATGATCTTTTATATTTTCTTTAAGCACAATAAATAACTTATATATTGAGACTCATGTTGGATAAGTTCCTATGATGCATAATTTAAGTCGAAAAAGCTTCAACTGCTCTCGAACATTGTCAATCACTACTTCAATGCATAACTATTAGCACTAATTCTCATGTTCCTTGTGCCACTATATCTACCTTCTACGTTCCTCACGGATCCGAGGCATCTGCTTTCTTGCACCACCAACTTCATCATACCCTACTTCATTCAGCCCCTCCCCGTCTTCATGCTTTATCAATCATTCTCCCTCACAATATATCTCAGTATCCGGTGCAACATTGTGCAGTATTCACCGGGATCAGTCTCAAGAACCTTAAATTCAACACTTCTCATGCCACCCCTATCTTCTCACTGCATATTAGCAAGAACAATGCAAACGGCGTCTTTCTGTTTTCCAGTGTACCACAGATACATTCTAAAAGTTGTAAATTTAAAAAAGAAAATCAAATTGAATCCTACAAAAAGGAGAAGAAAAAATCAAGAAAGTGCCTTAATTAGTATAGTGTCTCCTCTAAATAGCTCAAGTTCTTCCATATCTAGCAGGTTTCATTACAACAACAGAATTGTCATCATTAATCACCTCATCTACAATATTATGTTATCGATAAAACAACACTCACATGATAAACAAAATTACGTTATCGATAAAAAGCAATACAAATGTCTTGCATATTTCTTCTTAGAAGCTCAGAACTTCCAAATACCATCTTCACAGAACTAAGCACTTGCCCCAGATTACACACACCAAATCAGAAAAGAAAAAAAAGAATATTTTTTGATAGTGAGAATCCACCAAGGAGAGAGAGTGAAGACTATGAATTGCAGGAACTAAAAAGAAGACTTACGAATCGGCGGTTAGTGCGGAAGAGTATGATCAGCCATGGTTTTCAAAAGTAGAAGTCCGAGGATTTTTGGGGTTTTATGCCACTGTTTTATCTCTCTAGAGGTGCTGTAACCTGTAGTGATCCATGCATAGTGAGAGGAGAAGACCGGTTTTGGGATTTATTTTTCAGTTGGTATGAAAACAGAACTGAATCAACTCATCAACCAACCTCGTATAATATACATTTGGGTAAGTATCACCTTATTCCCCACTATTTTGTGTGGATCTCATTTCATATCCCTATACTTTTCGTTTTATCTCACTTCTATTTCTATCAAAAAAATCGCGCTACACTTACTATTGTCATTAATATTTTATTTCTTGAACTTTGTACGATAATATTATTTCAAGACAAGCCGAAAAAAGAAAAGAAAAAAACAAGTAGATAAAATAAAAATAATGAAGTAAAAGAAAAAAGAGAGGGAGGATGAGAGTAGGGATGAGCAAAATACCCGAAATCCGAATATCTGAACCGAACCAAACCGAAATTTAAAATTTAGTTCGGTTTTTTTTTTCGGATTTCGGTTCGGTTTTGATTTTTCACAAATTTCGGTTTTTCGGGTCGGTTTGGTTCGGTTATGATATACTGTAAACCGAAAAAAACCAAAAAACCAAATTTATATTTAATACTATATATATATTAATAATATAATAATAACTAAATATATGTATATATTTATAGGGGAGTAATCAAATGAGAACTCACATCTTTTATTAGAACTAAGAACTAATCGTAACCGTTGATTTTGAAGATCGTATGGATGATATTTTGCCACGTGTAATATTATAAAAAAATCAAAATAATTATTAAATTCGATTTTTAATTAAAATAAGGGCAATTAAGTAATTTTTTAATTATACACGTTTTCAACATCTCTATAACCAAGGAAAGAGATTTTGTTGATTGATTAAATAAGCTAGATTTACGGAAGATAGTTATCATTTAGTAAACTTATGTCAGAAGCATCACGTCTAATACCAATAAGTATCACTCACATTAAACAATATCATTACCAGTGATAGCAGAATGACATAAGCTAGATTTACGGAAGGTAGTTATCAGTTTTTAATAATACACGTTTTCAGCATCCCTATAATCAAGGAAAAAGATTTCGTTGATTGCTTAAATAAGCTGGATATAAGGAAGGTATTTCAATTAATTATGGCATCAGATATATATATGGTAACAAATTGTATTATGTTAAGAAATCAAATACAAGTATACAT
>JAYDZE010008271.1:0-10562 GCA_034509125.1 Monilaria moniliformis
AGATATTAGAGCACAAAATCCGGTAACCGCAATTAGTGATTGAATACGGTTTATAATTTCTGGACTAATATAACCTTTTGCTGATTTCGTCGTCATACTATGATGACCGACGTAAATCTTAAATCTAATCCTTCCATTATTTGATCCAATGGTTAATATGTAGTATTAGTTATGCATTGGGATCCTAGTTTCACACTAATGCATCCCTATATATATCATAATAAAATATGAAATGCAATATAATTATTGGAAGGTGCTGATGTTGGTGGGAGGAAATAACTCAATCACCGTTGCAACAGCCTCTTCTTTTTATTTATTTTATTTTCCCAACTATTATTTTCTGTTAGAAAAATACTAAAATTGATTCTCCAACATTCAATATTTGAGAAATAAAAAAAATGCTCAACATGATTAGAGTGGATGATGAATCAAAGAACTTGGACATTTTTATATATGAAAAAATGACACAGCCTGAATAAGAGGACGGAAATGCCCCATACCTGCATCTCTTTTTTTTCACTTCTCATTTCATATCAAGATTCAAGCCCCTTTCTTGCCCAACATTTTATTTTTCTTCCTTTTGTCATAATCTGTCAAATTGAGAGAGGTCATAAAAATAATAAAATAATAAATAAAAAGGTA
Organism: Monilaria moniliformis; assembly: GCA_034509125.1. Taxonomy (NCBI): domain Eukaryota; kingdom Viridiplantae; phylum Streptophyta; class Magnoliopsida; order Caryophyllales; family Aizoaceae; genus Monilaria; species Monilaria moniliformis. Next base: position 643 of record JAYDZE010008271.1, read on the forward strand.
TATTACATTTATATCCAATCACTAGACACACATTGCATAAGATGATTCAAATTTATAATTTATTGGTCGAAGAAAAAACGTCTTACCAATGGACTTATACTTCGATGTCGTAAACTTGAAATGTATTAGACGAACATGGTGGGTTGGAAGCTTGGAATCCGACTTTAGAATAAGATAGTATTTTTTTAAATTGAATTTAGCGGAATGGAATTAAGCATATTAAAATAGAGATAATGAATAATTTTGTTTTGAGAAATTAAGCTGACGTTTAAATTGCTCCAAATTGTGAAAAATGGTGCAGATATATGGAGGTTCCTTTCAGGGATATACAGCTACACTTAATATTTTTGATAACTAGCAATAATTATTATGCAAGTTGCATGTATTTTTTTAATTTATTTATTTTTTATTTGAAACAGTTGGAAATCAAAAGAAAAAATTGTACTACTCTCTTACAAAACTATTGTTCGATCCTTTCAAATGCTTTGTGAAAAATATATATTTAGGCACACGTATTTACATATCGAATTCACATTTGGTTATGATATTTAAGTTTAATAAATACTCCGTTATACCTTCTAAAGAGGGGAAGAATTAATTTAGTTGTCTTATAATATACTATTTCCGTCCACGATAAATCGATCCGTTTTGACTCGTTGCAGATTTTAAGAAATTATTTGACTTTGTTAAAAATACGAATGAAAGTGGTTGAAAAAAATTAATGAAATATGAGTTCCACTTTTATATATTAATTTTATAATAAAATGTGAGTGTAAAGAGTTAGTAGAGTGTGAGGCTCATTTATCAAAAATAGTAAAATGAAATGAGACATTTTATTGTGTACGTCCATTTTTAACAAAATGAGACATTTTACGAGTACGTATCTTTAACTAGTATAATTTCACCGAGAAGTTAATATCTAATTTTGTCAAATCATATAGAATTATAGATCAACAATGTACTCTTACACATGCTTAACGAATTATTTAATACAATTGTCAAATATGTCATCTAAATCATAACTTTTATCGCATTTCATCATTATTTATTAAAACACCCTTAAACTCTTGGGCCACTGAAAATCTGGATAGATTCGTCAACTACAGTTAAATTCTCATAGTTGAAGCCATTAAAACGTGTTATACACTCGAGGGGCTTCTCATATATCCATCTAAATCATTTCAAATTTATGTTAATTTTACAAATTATATAAAAAATCGTAATTTAAATGACAATTAACATTTATGCATGTATACATTACAAAAATAGTTTAGTAGTAAGATGAATAAACTAAACTCAAAATCGAATATCCGGTTCCGATTTAATCCTTTCCGCCGATTTCCGACTCCAAAACGAGACAGTTGGTGTCGATTCCGGTTAAAACTGCCGGATCCAAAAAAAATCGGACATCCCTAATACCAAACTCCTCTCACAAGATTTATATTAAGCGATGCGCAGCAGCGACAGCTCTAATATGGATAATATCCGAACCCACCGCCTTCAACAATTCCCCCCTTCGGATATATAGTTTTCACCAATCACAAATTGCCTCTCTCTCTCTCTATATATATATATATTATGAGAGAGAGAGAGAGAGAGAGTATTGTGATTGGACGCCATGGATGGGAGAGAGCGGTGGGAAATGTCTGTATTCAGTTTAAACACAAGCGACGCTGAGAAACTTTAGTAATCATCCACTCACAATTCATCATCCCCTACTTTTTTTTTTCTTTTTCTTACTTTTCCTTTTCTTTTTATCTTAGTCTGAGTAACAGAATATATCAATGAAATTATTTATTTTGTATGATGAGTTATAATTATAGGGTGGCCCTCTATTTATTTTCTCCAATTAATTCCATGCTCGGCGCTATGAGTAATGGATAGTAAACTACTTCATTTATTTTTAGCAAGATGTTTTCTCTCAAACTAATAAGTGGGGATACGAATAATTTGTAAATGCGATACGTATGGTTGGTAAATTTTTAAAAAAAATCCTAAATTACAAGTTGATTGGTGAAATAAATGAGGGCTAAATATAGATATCAATCTATGTATAAATAACAAAATATAATTCGTGGCAAAACTGTAGCAATTTTGAAGTTAAAAATTGGAGAGCACGTTATATTCTTTTATTTATTTGTCAATAAGAAGTAATTATAAAATTAGCTATTAGTGTTGCATAATTATTTCAAGACGTGTGTCACAAAGTAGTTATGTATTAATTAATATGTAGTAATTAGCACGCCAAAAAAAATGAAAATAAAAATAGGGATACAAGTGGTAATAATACAAATTGATCTCAAAGGAAAAAAAAAAAGAAAAAAAAAATTGAGATTGAAGGAAAGAGTTGGGGCCCATCTGCAAGCGGCAGCATTCGAGGAGTCAAAATCGACGGCAACAAGTGGATGCGGGTATCCACGTGGGCAGCCACTTTGCCTCCAATCAGAGGAGAGATGCCACGTGGTCTACATCAACGGGACCACCCAACCTCCGTTTCTCCACAGTAGTAACTATTTTACCTGCCTTTCACGTTAGGGTCATTTGCTACATGGATTAATTTCGAGATAGTGTATCACAAAAGGGAGCAAGACCCTGTTAATTTTTGTGGATTCCATCTCTGTCTTCATTACAGTGAATAACAAAAAATGCAAATGACAGAATAAGATATGATTTCAATCCCAATACCTTTGTTGTAATTTATATTTCAAAGTTGAGGCCATTATCGACAAAACACATTGTAATCTCGATTGCAAACATGGGCACCAAATAAATGCATTAGTAATCACATATACAGTCATGAGAAACCAAACAGTGTATATGTTAACCTATTTGTTACTCAACATGTCACGTTAACGTGATTCTTATCCTTAGAAGTCGAAACATGATATACACATTGAACGCGACCTAAATATATGTAGATAATTAAAGCTAGAAAAAAATAGAAGATGATATGTGTGTGTGTGTGTGTGTGTGTGTGTGTGTGTGTGTGTGTATATATATATATGGTAACACTAGTGTCAAACTACCCTTATTAGTACTTAACTAAGACCAAATACATACTATTAGATTCGAAAATCAATGGTCAAGATTAGTTAATCGCGAGCATCATTATAGTGGTGGGAATACATCATCAAATGATTAAAATTGTCCATTTTTGAACCGCGTGAGAAAAATAAGGAATGTGGCTGGATTGTCGGGAAATTAAATAGCAACCCATCTTCTCCATATATGCACGTCTCCTCTCTGCAGCAGGAGATGAACCGTCACAATTACAAAACCAAACTAAACCTAAATTCTGCATCAAATCGTATACTCATCTTTGTTAAATATACAGTGAACAGTAAATGCATTATGTGATATAATGATTATGTTATTGAAAAGTACTGATGTTGGCTGATCTATATAATGATATAGTTGTGTGTTTTGTATATTTTAAATCATTTGCGTAATGTGCTATATACGTATTATAATGATGGATATGGTCTTGTTTAATGATAGTACTATTCGTATATAATGATATTGTAATGATAGTACTATATAATATTGTGTTTAAACGTAAGAAATTATATTTTTCTTCTTTATGTTGATAGTGTAATAACGTGTGTAATGAATGTATGCTTTATCTATAATGATGTGTTTAACTGTATGCAATGATATTTTGTTAGTTATACAAAATTGTATAACTATTTCTAAATCATCTAATGATTCGAAATATACTATGGATGTATTTTAGGATATACGTAAATATATAAAGGGATGTATTCCACAAAATAATGGATGAAATTAGATTCCTACTTTTTCAGATAATGTATTGCATGAAATATGGGGATGAAATTAGATTCCTAATTTTAATCCTAATTTCATGATTTCCATCTAACAGTAGCTACTGAATTTACTTTAAAGTCATTTTTTATTAATATAATATATTATTTAATTGACACATGGCGCCATCTACACAGTTGAATTTTTATATCTAACGGTTTATAAATGATATTAGTTCGGCAATAAAAATACATTCGAATTTGAATAAATCCATATATATATATATATATATATATTACTGCAAATCTGCAATATATAGTTTTGAGTGGAATTTGTTGATGGATTAGCAATTATTATGAATCAACACTAAAAAATGATCGTGCGTCTCTTGTTGTTGTATCTGAAAAACAATTATATATCCATGCATAAGTTTAAAATTATACTAGTTCTAACATATTAATTCATCTAGATGATTCGAAATTCTGAAAAATGACTTAATTCTTAATTCATCCAGATTCTCTGTCATTATTTGTGAAATTAAATTCTTATACCTCACAATTTTATAGTAAAATTAATTTAGGCTCACTAAATTATTCTAGAGTGGCCGCATTTGAAGTCAATGACCGATTTATTGATATTATTACTGCAGTTTGGGCTTTTGGGACCATTTTCTCGAGTTTAGTTTGACCCACCAACAGAGCAGCAATTAACTGAACTTTCAGAAACGTACCACTCTCTCCCTTTTTCGTTATCTCTCTCTACATAGGATTGTATTATATTATAAGTAATACTAAAATATTAGACATTATTAGAGCTTCATCGAAACATCATATATGAGTAAAATTATTCAAAATTATATAAACCCCGTCATAGTTAAGGGTAGTTGTTAATAGCCATTGACGTCATCAACAAATTCAAAAATATACTTCAGCATAACATTAAATTTACTACAATATGATGCAAATTTGCTGGATACTTAAATATTCTATTTTTTCATGCAAATTTCTTCATATAAACATATGCAGTTAAGATTTTGTTAGAATTCTTATAAAATTACCTTTAATTTGATATATGGTTTGTGAAAAATAATTTAAATCGAGAGAGTTATATGGAATTTAAAGTTTTTGAAATATTTTAGGAGAGATTAATTGTTTGTCAGCGGTCATTGAAAATGAAAGTTACCATTACAAATGCAGTATAACATTGAATTTACATCAACATAATATTGAATGTACATCAGCATAATGCAAACTACGGGTATCACATCATATCTCGCGGGAATCACGCGATTTTCATAACTGATTTTGCATTAATTGACAAAATAACCCTTAACCATGTAATGTTGAAATCCTAAAGCTGCCACGTGGCATCAATTTTAACTGTGTAATCTTCAAATCCTAAGATTACTAGTTGGTATTAGTTATGATATAAGCAATGGTTCAAAAATAAATATAATCATATATATATATATATATATAAAATAATTATTAAAATTAAAATTAATAATTAATAATATACAATTGATAGTTTATCCAAAATATGCCGAATTATCGAAAATATCAACAACAATTTATCAAAATGTCTAGATATTCATTTTCCGGCTTGAAATGTCATTTTCTAGCTCTGAAATGTCAACGTAACTCACTAAATGTCACAATACAATTAAGGGCAAATGGCTGCAAAAACCATGAACTTTGGCCGGAATCTGATATTTGCTATGAACTTCTTAAATATAATGAACTTGGCCTTTGAGCGAATTTTCCAACCCAATCCGACTCGATTCTTTCCGGCCAAATTGAAACTGACGTGACACTTATCTATGGGCAAGTCGGAATATCTACCCGAACCAAAACAACGTCATTTTGGTCATGAAACTTATTAAAAAATAAAATAAATTTTTCAAAACCCTAAACAACGACATCTCTTTCCGTCAAGCTATTCTTTCTCTTTCTCGTCAGCCACCGCCACTCAATTTCTCCCATTTCCGACTACCAAATCCAGTTTCCGACCACCCAATCCAGCACCAACAGCACCATCTCCATCGCCACCAAATTCATCAGATTCCGCGACGAAAAACCCATTCAAAATCGCAGAAACCCACCCTCAGTACCTTTCAAAAATATCAATAACAATATGTGAATCCTGAGAGATCTTCTCCAATAAACTCAAAGCAGTCATCTTCGGCTAAAAACTAGGCTAAGGTCACATTTTCTAATACTCGAAGAATCAACATGGAAAAAAAAAATTCCAATTTCTGATTTCATTATAGGCCTCACGCAAAACGAGCCCGGCCCATTTAAAGCCCATATGCTTCAATTATCCTACTCTCTATAACAACATTCAATACAAACTATATTAATCAATGAATACCAACGGAATTGAGATAGGAGAGAAATGTAGAATGAATATAGGCAAACATGAAAGATTTGCCAACTAGAAACAGAAGATTTCATCTCTCTCTCTCTCTCTCTCTCTCACTCACTCACTATACATACATGTATTCACCCCCACGAACTGCATTTCCCGCCCCCTTCCTCTCCTCCTCCGCCTCTTTCTCCCTTTCTTTCCAACTTTCATAGGCATGATCGTCTGTTCTTAGCTCGTGGCGACAGATTGGGCAAGAATTGTGCTCATCCTATCAAACCGAAGATTCGCAGAAAGTTTCATGTTTCAATTAGGGCAAAGTGAGTCAAAAATGAGGACTAAATGCCATGAGGCCACGAGAAATCTTACCAGCCATGGTTTGAGGCAAGGAGGGTGGAACATATGCTTGCAGGGGAACTCTTGCATCTCATCATCCACGACCAAGTTCTCCTGGCAAATGGAGCACACGGCATCTTTACCGAGCGTTACCAAGATTTCTTCTGCAACTTTTGTGACTGGGAGATTTGCCACGACTTCCTTACTAGCAGGTGGAACTCTTGGAACCCCAGAATCAGTTGACAGAAACTTGAACCGATAGATATTAAGCGCATCAAGATTATGATAAGCTTCGTATAATTATATTTAACCATATTGCATTTAGACAAAAGATGAAACAGTCTGGTTATCCAATTCAAGAATTTGCATACACAGTAAATGTAAACGGAAAAAACTTGTGTACGCCTAAATGCACGGTCCATCCACCCCAATTAGAATTCACCAATTCCCAACTAGGATTTATTAATCCCCAAATAAGGTTTACTAATCCCTAGTTAGAGTTCATTAATCCAAACGAATTGATACCAACACAAGAAATAGTTTTTTGAGAAGAAAAGGGTATGAAGATACCTCCGGCAGAATATCATCCAGGCTACTAACCAGATCGTGCAGTAGGTTTGCAGCGCCTTCTCCCAAGTTAGCACTCCCCGTCTGCTGCTCTGCTGACGACTCACCATGAAGCAAGGCAGTAGCGGCAGTCAGCAGATTTGATCACACCAACCAATCCGGCTGTGGAGGCTCACGGTCTACAGTGAGATGCCCTTCAAATAAATAACCTGCATTACACAATACACATCAAATACATTTCACATCATAAGCTCAAAGGTAGCACAAACACATAGGAAATATTTGAAGATCTTTCCACCTCCATTATTTCTACTCTCTCGAGATACTGAGTCTTCAGACCGATTCTGTACTTCGCCTAGTTGGTCCTGTGCCTGAGCAATGCAACTCTGCAAGTGCTTCCTCTCGGAGGCGTCCCAAATGAGCTGTTCAGCCTCCTGGAAGAGGTTAAGCCCGGCATTCCAAAACCCGGGAGAAGTGTGTCTTGTCTTCAAAACAGTTGCAACACGGCACACAACGGTGTAAAACTGTAACGATCACATGAATGCCGGAACCATCAAGGGAAAGACAATCCTTGAGCAATAGTAAAATAGTAGAAACACCTTTCTCAAATCTATCCACAGTATGCAACAGCAATAAACATGATCAATTTCACATTCATCAATTTCCCAATTTTAGGCAAACTTCAATCCTTTCTGAACTTAGTCAATACAGCCCAGTAATCTAATCCTAAGCAATTCTTACATTTCCAATTCAATCACAAATAAACATAAATTAAATTAATCATTTGCAGAAGTCGGTAGAAATCAATATTAATCCAAAAACCCTATAAATTCTCTTAATTCAACAACTAGAGCTCAAATTCCCTCAGTAGATAAATAACTAGAGCTCTAATCAATCGACTAGCAGCAAAATTCAATAATCCGAACACATTTATCCAAACAAAAATCAAAATTAACATAAAATCGAAGACACGCACCGTTTTGCATAGAATAGGTGGAGCGGATGAATAATGTTGCTTTAGGAGAGATCTGATTTCGGAAACAGATCCCTCGAACATCTGTTTCTTGGCCAGCTGCTTCTGCAACTCCTGCAGTCTCTGCTGAATATCTCCCTCTCTCGCCGCCATTAATGATCGATTCACTATTTTGCTTCGAAATTCTTCAAACAATCGCAAGAATAATTCTTGAATGATGGGTTTTAGTTTCAGAAATGATGGGCTTAATCTAGTAGGATGGACGAGATGGAATCGACCGAGTTCTGATATTTGGCTTGCGAAAGAGAAACCAAATTTTGTGTTCTGTCACCATTTAATTATTTCTTCTAGAAGTGGAAAGGAAAATTATGTTCACACACGTGCACAATTATAAACACACATGGACACACACTCTGATGTGGAGTAACGGCGTCTGTAAGTGGGATCGGCGGCAATAGGCGGGATAGTGCCGAGTGTTGGCTATATAAGCGAGTAATGTGCGAGCAAAGTAAAGGAGACGAGACAAGTAACAAAATAACAAAGGAACTTTATTGAAAGAATGGAATTGGAGATATCTATGTAGGACTAAGGACAACACGTATTCCTCTTGCGAGGCCTCAACCCAAGCAAATACCTAGCTTGTGCGAATTTCCCTTAATCTTCCATATGTATTTCTTTCTACCTCAAGGGGGTATCTATAGGCTTACAATTCGAATCCTAAGCCTATTGGACTCTATCTATTCCTATAAGCCAAAATCCAAAATATAAATTAAAAAAAAATAAAAAAAAATAAAAATTGAAAACCAGATCTAGGCGGCCGTCTAGGCGGAAATCGGCCGCCTAATCGCCGCACAATCGCGCCTAGGCGTTAGCCCGCCTAATCCACCCGATTTACTTGTTTGCGCCGCGGCAAGCAGCCGCCGAGCGCCTAGGCGGCCGCCTAGGCCGATTTTTACAACAGAGGTTTATATATATAACTAATTTTTAACATCAAGTAAAATATTTAAAATTGAAATCAAATAATTACATCCTCAATATAAACTTAAATGGTAAAATGGACATCCTTGTAATTAAAATAAGAGTTAATTGCCTGTAAATACATGAATTATACTTCAATTTTGATTTTTCACCAAAAAATATTTTATCAAAAAATACACGAACTTTTAATTTTTTGAAATTTGGCAAGAGTCCGAATTTCATTGGCCAACAACTCGGTTTTTGTAATCCAATGTGAAATCTAAAGATATCATTGAAAAGTTCTCGAGGATTTTTAAGGTACGTGGTTTAAAAATCCAAATTCTGACAAAAAGAAAACATAGAATTTCATAAAAACAATTTTAAGGTGATTTCCAATCACTTTTAGTGACCAAAGTCCAACACTACGAGTACCATTAAAAAACTATCTACGAGTACCATTAAAAAACTATCATCGAGAATTTTGCAACGGTATTTGCAGATCTCATATTGGACTTTGAAGAATCGAATTATTGGCCAACAAAATTTAGACTTATGCCAAATTTTTAAAAAATTAAAAATTTCGTAATTGGCAAAAAAATAGAATTTGTTGAAAATCAAATTTTAAGTATAATTAGCTCTGTTGTAAAAATCGGCCTAGGCACCGCCTAGGCACTAGGCGGCTGCCTGCCGCGGCGCATACGGGCAAATCGGCTGGATTAGGCGGCCGAATGCCTAGGCGCGATTGTGCGGCGATTAGGCGGCCGATTTCCGCCTAGGCGGCCGCCTAGATCCGGTTTTCAAATTTTTTTTTATAATAAATATATATATTTTGGATTTTGGATGATTTAAACTTTAATTATTATTATTATTTGAAATGTTAAGAGTTATGTTGATATAATTTGGAGATTATTGCAACTGTTCAAATTTAACATTTTAGATTGTGTACATTTATTTGAATAGT
>JAYDZE010008282.1:0-10562 GCA_034509125.1 Monilaria moniliformis
AGTTTTATAATGGAATATGAGTGTAATGAGTTAGTGGAGGGTGAGACCCATTTACCAAAAATAGTAAAAGTGAAATGGGACATTTTATTGCAGACGTCTATTTATAGTAAAATGAGATATTTTATCGCAGACGGAGGGAGTATAAAAAAGTATAAAAATCACAAAATTATTTCCTGCCTCTTCGTCACTTTTCTACAGGCACGGGTACTCGGATGTGTGTTTGTAAGAGAGATAGTACACGCAGACACAGTTGATTGATCTATTCACTTCTATCAGACATAAGTCTGGTAAATCTCTAAACGATGCTATAAACTCTTTTTTCTTTTTCCATTTTTCGCTTACTATTTCACGAAATATTGCTTGCGTGAGGTAAGTGAGGTGGGTCCAATTCGCAACTAACACCATAAATTTTATTTACTTTTTTTCTTTTAAAACCAATTTTTATTGAGTTTAGTCCCTTTTCATTTAGTTAGCTCACGTGGCATTTAAATTTCCCACGAATCCCACCAACCGTTCATTGCCTGATTGCCTTGTTCCGCATTACATTCATGCATGAATATTAATATTAGCTCACGGACATATCAAGTGATATTAATATAACAGGCATGTTAGCTCACGGACATATCAAGTGACATTAATATTACTTATATATTAGGTCATTCACAATTCAATCTTAAAAATACAGTTAAATTTTTATTATTCATTTTTATATTAACATTTCAAAATTTTCCAAAAATATTAACAATTAAACCACAAAATTTCAGCCACATTTTTTTTAATTATCATTTTTTATTAATTATCAATTTTATTTTTTATTTATAAATTTAAAATAAATAATCAAAAATTTAAAAATTACATAATTAAAATTCTAAAAATTACACAATTGAAACAAAATAAAATTACATAATTAAAAATATAACATACTAATATAATCGAAATAAAAAATTACAAATCACATTAATCCTAGTTTGCGTACAAGAGATTCGACTAAAGCTTCGTGCTTTTTCCATTGGCTCTCGGACATCGTTTTGAAGTAGACATTGTACATAAATGCTTTTTATAGACCGCGATTCCACAACTCGCCGTCGTTGAAGCCTTCCCTTTGCCTTCCGCTTTGCCGCTTTATGATCCATCGCACGGTTTCCACTCGGCGTCGGCTTTATGTGCAAATTATATTTCATCCCGAAATTGAAATCGACGCCATCGACTTCTCCGCTGGTTGAGTATTGGCCAGAGGCGAAGAGCTTCATTTTTTTGCAACCAAATGAAGTACTACCGGTGAATTTCGGGTGTCGTTGAACAATTTCTGACACCACCTCGTACCTAAATACCTTTCATCCTTGTAAAATAAGAGCTTATTTTCGAAGATCATCCAAGATTGCGCCGCTCAGCCACAACTTCCACAAATTGATGATGTAGCCGGTGAATTTGGAAATGTATTAATACATATGGCCTTAATACTTGTGAAGATGGTTGTAATCCCACTTGAGTGCCCATTTTGTTTTCATTACGCTGTATTTTTCTGTGATCTTCTCTCAAAAAATTCGAATCATGAAGAGGCGCGCCACCATCTTGTAAAAGTTATGTTTTTATATTCTTATTATAGAGGAAATTATGTTAATTGAATAATGAAAATAAGAGAAACTAGTTTTTAGCAATCTCCCCTTCACAACTACATGCATCGGAAAAGGTAATAAACACACAATATCGTTTTGTATTCAACTAAGCATATTGTTATAATAGAATGAATAAGTTTGCAGTCAAATATCGGTGGTTTGAATCTCAAGCTATCATAAATTTAATGATCGTAAACACTCGTCTCAAAATGGAATTATATTGATTTAGGTTCGAGAAAAGGACGGTAAATGAGGAAGAGTCTTACAGTTTTGGATCCATGACCTTTTTGTAGTAATGGAAAAACTACTTTTGAAATTACTATTGCAGCTCCACATCTTTGTTCCGCTACAAGACAAAAATTTGTTACAAAGAGCAAGAATAATCCTAGATGAACACGTATACATAATTTTGTCAAATTAAAAGACCAATCTTTTGGTTCTACTTCTCATCCCTTTTTCTTCTTTCATTTTCTTTGGCACAAAGACTAAACCTTTGATGTTATTAAGGTGAAAAAATTGAGCAGCTGAAAATTATCAAATAAATAAAGTACCTAAACGCAAAGCAAGGCAGTCTTACTGATCCGTGTGGACAGTAAGTTTTCTATCTTTTTTAATATCCTTATTTAAAATATTCTGAGATTGCAGACTTTTGGACTAGAAGACCAGTAGCTGTACCTAATCGTTTAGTGTGAGTGCATTTGTATCGCATTCTTGCTCAATAAATTGCAAGAACTGAAAAGTCTTCAATGATTGGGACTCGATAAGTTTGAGTCTCCCTCTTCCCTCAAACAGATTGGTGCTCCACTGAGATCTTAGGCGCTGTGAATTTGAGTATAAGGTTCCCCCATCTTTTCTCTCTCTAGAAATTTCTGCTGTGTGTATGTATGTGGCTGTGTTTCTTTCTCATCTATCAGGTTTGCTGGTTTTCCTCACCGCTTCAAAAAAATCTTGAAGCATATTTCTCTTAATTTGTGGATTATTCCTCGAAGACTGTTATTCTATGGTTGTTTCTTGCTGCTAGCTAATAGTTTGCTGGTTGTTGTATTTCAGTCTTCCACAAAACTAGGTATTATGTTTAATGAGTTATTAAATATTTCTGGAGAAAATCAAACCCTCAATTTTCATGCTTGGGAGAGAAAGAAGCCCCTTATTAAAAAATGATGTATGCTGCCATGTTGTGTATGTAACAAAAGAGATTTAGTGAGTTTAAGAACCTCGTAAGCTCTCTTTGAATATTCTAAAAAAAGGTATCTTTATATAGATGTTTGATTTGTGGATTCTTGGTTGGAGAATGAAAAAAAGGGAACCTTTATATAGATATTTGGTTTTAGAATAGATAACATTCAACTTGTTTTATTTTGCACCAGCAATTGAAAGAATTTTGTGGATTTGATTGGTGTGACAGTGCCATGGACGGTGGCGGCGTGCAAGAGCGGTTGCTGAGCTCTGGAAACGAACCGGAGGGTGATTTGAAGGGAAAAGTTTATGTGGAGTCCAAGAAAATATGGAGGGTTGCATTCCCCAGTGTGATTTCTCGAGTTTCTTCTTTTGGTACCATTGTAGTCACGCAGTCGTTTATCGGACACATAAGCTCAGTTGATCTTGCTGGTTACGCCCTTGTTCAGACCTTGCTTGTGCGATTTGTGAATGGGATTCTGGTAATGCACCATTTGTAACCCTTGTTTAAAAGATATATCTTGTTGTTAAGAATTTACTTTGATGTGCTCATCCATTTACTTTGATTTTGCTATTCAAGATTTATAATGTGCATGATTGAGTATTTTTATCTTCATCACTAGGAATTTTCCGATCCCACCCCATTCAATAGGATATGAACCGAGCAAGTTAACTCAAATTATAGAAATTATCAAGGGCTTTAGGATATTCCAAAGTTCCAATCCATCAATAATGGATTAGCCTATACTACTTTTATCTATTTAGGCTAATCCTCAATAGTAAACCACTCCTAAATTGACTGTTTCTTGATTCCAAGATCTGTATTTTATAATAGAACAGGTGCTCCTTCATAGAAGAAGCGGCTTGGCTGAAGTAGTAGTATTGGCTTTGTTGGTTGTGTTTTTCACTCTTTAGTTGTGCTGCAGATCGGAATGTCGAGTGCAACTGAGACTCTCTGTGGGCAAGCATATGGGGCGAAGCAGCACCACATGATGGGCATTTTCTTGCAACGGTCGTGGCTAGTGGATCTTCTCTCAATGACTATATTACTGCCTCTTTTTCTCTTAGGAGCTCCCATCTTTAGGCTACTTGGTCAGGAAGAGGATATTGCAGTGTCTGCCGGATATATCTCTCTGTGGTTTATCCCCTTCAACTATGCCATTGTGTTTGCATTAACAATTCAAATGTATCTGCAAGCACAGCAGAAGAACAGGATCATAGCTTACCTATCAGTTCTGCAATTCATAGTCCACTTCCCTTTATCTTATCTATTCGTCTACATTCTCGAATGGGGGGTTGGGGGTGCTATGCTTGCACTAAACATGTCTCAGTGGGTCACGATTATCGGAGAGTTCATCTACATATTCGGTGGATGGTGCCCCGAGTCGTGGACAGGTTTCTCGATGGCTGCATTCAAGGACATACTCCCTGTGGTGAAACTCTCGATAGCTTCTGGACTGATGGTTTGGTACGTCCTTTCACCCGAAAATAATCGTGTTCTATTGTTTGTTTTAGGATACAAGTGCCTAAGTTTAGAATTTGACACGTTCTATATAATTCCGGTGAGAATTGTTTATTGGTAGTTAGAACCTGTGAATGATTGTGGGAATACAAACACTTCTTCCTTGATGGTTAATGCTCAGTTCTTTCTGTTTTTGAAGTACAATGAGTTTAGATGAGAGTCGAAAAACTTGAAGTGGCTTTTAGAAGTGAGAGGGCATTGTTGTCATTGTTCAATAACCGACTCAATAATACATTTTTGGTTATTTTACAGCCTCGAGTTATGGTACTACGCCATTCTAGTCTTGGTAGCAGGGTACATGAAGAATGCTGAAGTTGCCATTTCTGCCTTCTCTATTTGGTGAGTGTTTGATTTGATAACCATCCTGTTTTCGTCTATATTACGATGCTGGCATCTAAAAGAAAAAATATGCAGCCTCAACATCAACGGATGGGAGTTCATGATATGCTTGGGCATTCTTGGTGCTGCATGGTACGCGCTAACTTATGGTTCAGTGCAAAGTCTTTTCAACGCATCAGTAATTGCTGTTTCCCTGTCTGAAAACTCATTCCCTGCTTATTTTTTATGTGCAGTGTGCGGGTTGCTAATGAGCTCGGGAGAGGAGATGCTAATGCTGTAAGATTTGCGATAAAGGTCCTTCTCGGTACTTCTGTTCTCATAGGGGTAGTTGTTTGGATCCTGTGCTTAGTCTTTGGCAGTCAACTCGGGTACTTGTTCACCCAAGAAGCCGCAGTTGCTGAGGCTGTATCGGATCTTGCGGTTCTCCTTGCTTTCTCGGTGTTGTTCAACAGCATATATCCCGTGTTCTCAGGTTCTTTTTTCTTTCCAATTTTCTTGATTTCGTCTGCTGTGCAGTTTGTCTTTTCTTGCCTTCGGAAACCCACTCGTTATCTGCATCAGGCGTCGCAGTTGGAGCAGGCATGCAGTCTACAGTTGCAATCATCAACGTCGTTTGCTTTTATATAATTGGATTACCAATTGGGCTTGTGCTTGGATATGTCACTAATCTCCAAGTAAAGGTAATCACCATCAAACTTGTTTCTCAACTCTACTTCCCAGTAAAGGCGAAATTGTTTTCTTGAACGAGAATAGATGCCAACTTTTGTTCAATAACTCAGGGCCTGTGGATTGGAATGCTCTGCGGTGTCATCACTGAGACACTCGCGCTGTCGTTCATGATGTGGAGAACGAACTGGGACGAAGAGGTATGTATGCTCTTCCTAAGTATGTTTCTGGTCACAGACGAGATATTATCGGTGTGTATAACCATGATAAACTGAATAGGTACTAAAAGCTTCGGCTCGCCTCAGAAAGTGGTATCTCAAATCTCCAGAAGAAGCTAATAATTCGAAACCTGAGCTAGCTTGAGTTCCAAAATCTGGAGTTTCTGCAAAAGATGCAGTGGCTGGTGAAGATTTTTTGACAGGAAACGTCTATCATTTTGGTGCTTCGGGAGCCCCTCTCGAGTCTGGAAGTTGCAGAGGTAGTTGTTGATTTTGGCTGGGGAGGGATCAAGAGATCATCATCATGTTTTAGTTTTCTGCCATTTACCTTTTGGATTTTGAGACAAGTGTTTCACACATAATTAGATTTTTGCCTTGTAGTTTCCAGTTTTTGTTCTGCATGACTGAACACGATGAACAATGCTACTTCGAATTGCAATAATTATCATACCTTGTTATACCTGCTACATAGCTGTTGTGATGCGTTGCATTTTCTAAATTTCAAACTCAATATTTCCATAAGCTGGTCTTTTTGTGATTCGGTATGCTTTGAAAACTTCTTCCAACATGTGCGAATGAAAATAAGAATAAGAAATTATATTTTACAATAACGATGAGCAAAATACTTGAAATTCGAATATTCGAATTAAACTAAATTGAAATTTAAAATTTGGTTTGTTTTTTTCGGATTTTGATTTGGTTCGATTTGGTTTAGATTTTTGGCAAATTTCGATTTTTCGGTTAGGATATATTAAAAAAAAAAAAACTGAAAACCGAATTTATATTTAATATTATAATATATATATATTTGATATATATATATCAAATCAGAACTAAATTTATATGCATAACTAAGACTAAATTTTAGCCATTGAATGTATGGATCCAAGGGTCAAGATTCTAACCATGTGGTCATATATATCAACGTAAATACATCTAACAAACAATAAATAAGGTTATATATGTAATCTTGTAAATGACGTTTATAGAACATCCCATGTTTTAAGGAGATAAACGTACAACAATGTCCATATTTTAAGGAGATTAACTTTATCATAATGATATTTATTACCATTTCAGTTACAATTTAGATTCTTGAAATCTTAACAAATATACGTGTCTATATAATACCTACCATTTTTATCTGATCATTTATATAGCTGTTAATAAATTTATAAGACTAAATACTAGAGCACGCCACAAAACAAGTGATAGATTGATTCTGCATCATCTGAAGACCTACAACAATGGAGACAGACGACAGTTCCAAAGGTAAACATCTTAACACAAATTTAATGATACGATAAAATACAACTAATGATCATATGCGTACAATATAAAATACAACTAATGATCATATGCGTACAATATAAAGATGTGCATACAATTGATAGATTAAGAAAAAATAAGCGTAATTGTAATTATATTTAATAGTTATTGTGTATTGTAATTATATTCAATATGATTTGTAATGATATATTTATTGGATTATTAATGATATATTTATTAGATTCTTATTGTAATTATATCCTTTTTGGAATGGATTTAGTGGGCCATAAATTCAGCCGATTTATTCGCCAACCACCTAAATTACACATAACAATCGAATTGCTTTTTTACGTTTCTGCCCTTGTTATGATATTGTTCAAACACAGTAATGATATCGGTGAGGGCCTAAATCCGTCCATAGATTTCATCATCCAACGGTTCGAATTAAGTCTTAGTTATGCATATAATGGATAGTTTTGATTATAATGCAACCCTATATATATATATATATATATTATTTTATATATAATATAATATTAAATATTTTTTTTTTCCGGTTTATTGTATATGCAAACCGAATCGAAAAATCGAAATTCTCAAAAATGAAATCCAAACCAAACTAAAATTCTAAAAAAACTAAACCAAATTTAAAATTTAGATTTGATTCAGTTCTGATATTTGAATTTCATGTGTTTTAATAAGTAGGGTTGAAGAATGGATTTTGGAGAATAAAAGGCAAATAAATGGCAAGGATTTAGGGGAGAAGTGTGACGTGATGAGAACACTGAGAAGATTAAAGGAGAAAAAGGGGTTAATGAAGATCGGTGTAAGAAGAGACATTCCATAAGGGTGAAAATGGAGTAAGGTCGGGTCATAAGTAAAAACGGGAATAGTGATGGGTCATAAGTGATAATTAACTATGTTCACTTTCTTTCAGCTTCCGCCATTCTTGGTCAAGTTTGTTTTATCAACGGCGTCTGATATATAAATGTATCTTTTTCCAAGGTCAAGCTATAAAATAATTAAGGAATCAAATAGCGGTCTATAAATAATAATTAACCCATGCATCTATCAAGTAGTAAACTAATGGTGGATAATTTATTTGAGGATATCATCAGCCCGTCCTTTTTCCCTTTGTAATACACCAAATTTCACACAAAAAATACTATATGTGTACTAAATTTAATATTTTTTTCTAAAAAAAAGTTTTTCATTTTCTCTTCGTGGTGACTTGAGCCCCTAATCTATTAGTTGGAGGAAAATTCTCTTATTAATTAAATTACATTTCATTATCAAAATTGAAATTGACATTTCTTTAAGTTTATATCAGCTAATAATAATATTATCTTTTTGAATAAATTAATATGGTGAAAAAAACTTAAATTGTGTGCATTTATGTTGTTTGGTATAAAATAATGCATTTGATGAAGCATTCTTGTTGTATAGAAACGATCTATTTGATACTAATATAAGGAGAAAAATGTTTTTACTATACAATTAAAATAAATATTTGAAATACTGGTGTACCCTATAATAAGGTTCATGCTTTTATTCCAATATAATTTAGTGCATATTGCACATATAATTAAATCATATGTAATTGTCTGTTATTTTGTATTACATACTTATGATAATATTTATATAATTAGTACGTTAATTTTTTTATAATCGTTATATAATTTATTCTCAACTAATTGAAAATAAAATTATTCTAGTATGCATGCAACTTACTTATTTTTATTTTGATTGTGATGCAAGTTATAATAATAATAATAATAATAATAATAATAATAATAATAATAATAATAAATTTATATTGTAAAGAATTTCACAATTTTTATTAAATATTTACAAACGCATGTATATAGAAATATAATTTGCTGAACAAAATGTATAACTAAATATTAATAAACAATTTTTTAAAATTAAAATTTTGCTCAATTATTATAATGAATAATATTTTAGATATATATTTCAATCATTACTCATATATTTGTATATACATTAATCAAATTATATCTATAATTATAATAATTATAATACATATTTATGGACACTTATATTTATAAATTTAATTAATTATAAAAATAATTAATTGTGTGACTATTAATTTAATTGTTGAATATCATATTGCCAAATTTAGAAATAAAATTTTGGGGAAACTATTTTATTAAAGTTTTACTTTTATATATAAATATAGATCCTTGCACTCGTAGATAATGAAATAATTATGCTTATACATTGTCTAGGTTGTCATTGGAATTTTCATTGCTTAACAAAAATAATTAAAATAAAAAAAATAATTTAATGTATTTTAAATTTTCAAATTGTGTATATTTTTATTCAATAAATAATATATTTAATAAGTAAATATATTAATACTCAAATCTCATTGTTATATTTAATTTTATATGAAATTATTGATTACAAAGTGTTGTAGGGTTAATGTGTAATTTAGATAAAATATGTAGGTATGATTGAAAAAGTATAAAAAGTAAGTAAAGATAGAATATTCTTTTGGGTTTGAATTTGGTGTGAATGGTTGAAGTAAAATTACTGAAAAATGGAGTTGAGTTTGGTGTAAATGGTTGGAGATGGCCTTACGCACATGTGAAAACTTATAAAAAAGCTGCAAAAAGCACTTTTGGCACCTTGTGCACGTGTCAGTCGAAATAAATGCATTTCCAAATGTACAGTTATACCCTTGAATAGTTGATGGGTGTTTTGAAATAAAAATAGGCAAAAAAATGGAAAATGACCTGAAATGATATTAATCTTATCTCTATGAACTCCAAATGTGCGTTTTCATCTTCAAGGATCACAAATGTGCAACCCCCATTTCCAGGGATTGAATTTGAAGTTCACTTTTTAAAAAAAAAAATTAAACTACTATTACAGGTAATTAATGTAAAAAAACATAAAATAAATAATATATTTTTGGCAAGTAAAAGTAAATAGACAATTAGCAAAAGCTTGGCATCCTAAAACTTGGTGAATTTTTAGATCCAAAGTTTCTGCACCCATCTTGACAAATTTTCCTCAACTCAACATTCAATTCAACATACATTGACAAGTGCATCAATCACCCCATTTCAACATACAATCTCCCCAATCTAAAGAGACAAATAAGAAAAATTCAACATACAATTTTCCTCAATCTGAATGAAGTGTACTCGCTCAAAATTTCTCCCTTTATTATTAATAGCCACATTATCCCTTTCTCAGCCAAATTACCAAACAAATAAAAAAAAAACTTCTTAGCTAAAAAATCGACTGGCAAACTTCTAGAAGAAAAAATTATAGTTAATCTCCACACTCAAATTCTTGGAAGATTTTTTGCTTTTCTTTAGAATTTATTTACATAAATAAATACTCCCTCCGTCCCATTTCAGATGACCCACTTTCCTTTTTGGTTTGTCCCATTTCAGATGACCCCTTTCCTTACTTGGCAAAAAATTAGGGAATATTTAGGGATTAATTATGGATTACTTAAATTATGAATATTTGCGGCCAAATGAAATTACTCATTTCAGTTTGGAATCTATCCAAACTCATTTCAGTTTGGAATCTATCCAATTTCAGTATGTCTTTCAAGGTTTAAAAGAAGAAAGAAATAAAAATCGAGTGCAACATTTATAAATTGAATGCAAGTTTTTAAAATGAATTGAGTGCAACAACTTAAAATGAATTGAGTGCAACAATTTAAAATTGAGTGCAACAATTAAAAATGAATTCATGAAATTAACCAAATTGAAT